>NW_023609967.1:0-41704 GCF_013339725.1 Rhipicephalus microplus
CGGCGCTGGCTTACTAGTTCTACCATCAACTACGAGCTGCATTTTCTCCGTAGTGAGAAGCATGACTTTGTAATTCCACCTTATGAAGTATGAAATTGATGTCTCTACAGTGGAACAAGAAAAATTGCCTGTATTGTTTTACAGCAGAAAAATCTTACTTCCAGTCCACGCTGCGAAGGTTATTCGCCGCACAAGTTATGATATCATCTGATCCTATGGACCAATTTAACGTAATTAAGAACTTTAGAGCAATCAACTTTAAGGGAAAAATTGAAGGTAAGTAATTCATGTGCACTTCGTCATAGGTTTACATTGTTGAAACCATATTGAGCCTTAATTTCCGAAATCTTCGTCCGCACACTGGTGCACTTAACAAAATTTTCCACAATGAACACAAATCAACTGCTTAAACTCGCCGTCTTCCTGCCACAACGATGACTTTTTCCTGACCTCATTTTTAATTTTGCGCCACATTTCAAGTAAGAATGTCTAATCAGGTTCCTGCTTGCTTCATATGCTACAACCATGGTTTCGTGGCATTCTACGCACGCACCTCATCGTCTATAACGCGGTTTCAATACTTAATATATGCTCTGCTTTGAAAACGACTCTGCCATCCGGGTGTGATTTCGTGTAAACAATGAGCCCTGAGTAGGGGATCGTTCAGCGTGAAAACAGGCCCCAAGTCGTCATGCGAGTCGAAGTTCTTGTGCATTTCATGCAGTGTCGTCGTCAAATGAGCTCGCTGTGAGAACGCTGTGCTTGTCTTCAATCGGGAAGACAGGTACTTTCGACAGCGTACGCGCGGTCGCATTGAGCCACAGACTGCCGCGTATTTTTTCTACTGAGTGACCACAGCGATTAACGAGGGCTCTCGGTGCCCGTGTCGCATTCTCTCCCGCTACAGTAAGTGCCGCAATGACTCGCAAGAGCAGGATGCCAGAACTTGTTTTCGGCAGGGCGGCGTCTAATGCGCGCTATCAGACTCCGCTTTTAATTAAAGGCAGTTGCAGAGAGCCTCCCTGCGTTTGGTGTTCATTAGCCGCGTTGAGACAGTTTATATCGAAAGAAAACGAAAGTTTGTTGGTTTGTGCAAAAAGGAGGGGGAGATTTCCCCGAAGTTGCCGAAACTCAAAGGCTAAGAGTGTTAAACCGCTTCGAAGAGATAGCAGTAGAAAAGAAATCTGCGTGCTTGAGTTGTTGCGTCAGGTCATTAGAGTCTAAAGGCTAAGCATTTCTTCCTTGAATTAGAACATGTGAGTGTAGAATAAAATAACTGGGAAGGCAGCATATATTCTCCTCTTGAGAGTTCGTTTAGCAATGACGTACTGAGCGCTGCCGTTGATGCATAAGTGTACTCTTTCTTAACCGATAACAACGATGCGATGGTATACTTCCAAAAACTACGTACAAATGCAGTGATAGATGTATAATTCGTGCGCATACAAGAAAAGGTGGTGCCATAAAATCCGACATGTTGAGTTGAGCGTTATTCACTGTATGGCGTCTTGGGTAACTCTGAAAGAGCTGGAAAATCTGCACGTGTGCGAGGCGTTTTTCAAGTACCACAAATTATTATATACTGTCCTCTTCACTAAATATATAAATAAAAGATTTACATTAAAAATCAGGCTCTCTGATGACTTTAGTTGAGGTAACTATAGATATTGCTACGTGCCAATGTATGGAGTTGAAGAAGACAAAACATATAGACTGACGCGAGCTAATCTCTGTGTCGCTATTCCTCCGTCGCTTCGCAGCACGGGCAGGATCATTACGTGGCTCATAGAAGATTGGCTCAACGTCGAGCGGCAGGATCCTTTTAGCTAAGATTTGGTTGGCTTTTCGATCCTCTTATTTCTTGTTAATTTCTCTCAACTGAAACGTTGTTGCAGCCCTCTGGAGGTGAGGCAAGTTAGAATCTTCTGATGTCTTTCTCATCACCTGGTTAAGGGCACTCCCCTTGGCTGGCCTCACTACCGGTCAAGGATTGGCCGCTCGATACCTTGGTACGCAGCGGAGATAGCTACGTCCCTGTGGCTCTGCTTCCTACAAATGGGGGTTCCATTCCAACGAAAAATCCGAAGGTGATACAAGTGGAGCTTCAGAAAGCCTCATCGCTTTTCCAGAAGATTACTGAGGCCCGCCAGTTCGGCCGAGGGGGTATCCTGTGCTGCTCTGCGGATCAGGATTGCGTGCGAGAGCTTCTGAATTGCTCTGAATTTGCTGCACAGCCGCTGAGCCCGTTCATTCCAGCTCATCTTGCATGTACGAAGGGCATAGTCTGTGGCGTGGATACGAGTCTGCCACCTCAAGAAATTCTAGACCTATTTGTTGTAGCTGGGGCAGTTTCAGTCTATCGATGCACCCGAACGACAGGTAAAACAAAATCGCCTACTGAATCAGTTATAGTAACTTTTGCTGGAAGAGTCAGGCCAACAGAAATTAAGGCATGGCCACTAATCTACAAAGTTGAACCACTTTCCCCGAAACCTCTGCGGTGCTCAAAATGTTGACGATTCGGCCACAGCATGAAAGGATGCAGATCACAGGCTAGATGTCGTCTGTGCGGAGAGAGTCATGACAGCTGCGATTGCAAATCTGATGACCAGAAGTGTTGCTTGTGTAATGAAGCGCAACCTGCAAACTCTGCTGAATGTGGTGCAAAAGAAAGAGAAATGGGTGTTCAGAAGTCGTTAAACACAGGCGTTGCTCTAGGAGGGAGGCGGTAGCAGAAATGCATGAAAGATCGAAAGGTTACGCAGGCATAACATCCCGGCACACAGCGGTAATGGATGCGTCGCTCGCAAAGTCTATAACTGAGGCTATTGAATCTACAAAAAAGGCAATGCAGTGTCTGGCAGCTACTCTTTTTGAAGCCTTGGCTGATATGTTAACACAACAGCTGACACAAATCATTGGTACAGTTTCTGTGCAAATTCGGGATTCGAACGCTCTGTTGATTTCAATGGGTACAGAGGAGGAAAATCAGACAGTTAACCATAGATCTATCTCTCCGAAAGCAGGACCTTCAAAAAATAGAGTTCAGGCTGAGTCAGAACCTGTGACAGATGATTCAGGAGATTTTCCAGATTTGGACACATAGTCTCTAAGAACTGTGAAACGTAACAGATCTCCCCTTTTAAAAAGTCTTCCCAGAACCCAAAATCCAAGAAATATTTGTCAAAGAAAGATTTCTTTGAGAACCTCTCAAAAATTATTTCTTGAAAAAAAGATATTCTGGATCAGGCAGTTCCTTCTGCCGGTATAGCATCAAAATATGTTCCCTAAAAATTCTGCAGTGGTACTGCCGGTCTATTCGGTCGGCAACTAAAGATTTACAATATATTTTTTCGCAAATTTCTCCTGACATAATTGCCACTCAGAAAACCTGGCTCGCTAACGGTAAAATATTTTACATGAAAAATCATCGATTAGTCCGGCTGGATCAGCCGAGTAGAGGTGGTGGTCTGGCTTTTTTAATTTCAACTAAAATTAGTCACAGAGCCAAGATATCGTATCAGTGTATGGATACGAATTACGAAATTCTGGTGTTAGACATAACACTACCAGAGTCTTTTGCAAATGTATACTTTCCCGCAGGAATTCAAGACACGAGATGCCTCGATATTATGGTAGCTTCATGCAGAAAAGAAATAGTACTGTGTGGTGATTTCAATTCACACCATGTGTCTTGGGGCTTCCAATCTGATGTATGCGGAAGACGTTTGTGAGAATGGACGCTTGATAATAACTTTTCCTGCTTGAACTCACACGTTGCTACATTTGTAAGTGGTAACTCTAAATCGACTATTGATTTAACCTTTTCCAGTTCCACTTTAAGCATATCCTCGTGGAATATATTAGATTGTGCTACAAACAGTGACCACCTTCCCATTACTTTTGAAACTAAGTTCCCGAGGCTTAGTTTGGCAGGGAAAGTTGGCTCATTCGTAAATTATGCTAAATTACAAAAAAGACTTAAAATCTACGTTAACTTTTCACGAGGAAATGCAGAAAGACCTTAGGGCTATGAGTCTATGTGTGGTGTTGAAACGATCATTAAAAATTCAACGTTTACTGTAAACTCGAACACAGCGGGATCTTTTAGCCTGTGGTGGAATCTAGAATGTGTCAGGGGGTATAAAAAGCAAAAAGCGGCTAGGAAAAATCTGTTAATTAACCAATGCCCCAAAAATTGGAGTGATTTTAAATTCATGGCCACTGAATTTAAGCGTCTAGTGCGCAAAGCAAAAGAACACTATGATATGAATAAATTTAATTATCTGACTAAGTCTAAAATTAAGAAAATGCTTTTCAGGCTTTTACGTGCGAGAAAAATGATTCCACAGGCAGAAAGCAGTCATTCCATCACTATGTCTCCTCTCGAACTCCCTGATTTCTTTGAAAATATTACTCAGGGCTTGCAAACCAGGTTTAAGACAATTATGCCAAAGTCCATGGTGAAATTAAGGGTGTATTGTGATTTCCAGGAGGTATCTTTAGCTGAACTGGCAGATGTGATGAAGAGCTTACCGCCCGCTGCTCCTGGACCTGATGGGGTGACCTCTACAATGATTAAAGTGCTATACGAAATATCCCCACATGAAATTCGTAATATAGTTAATTATTCTCTGAAAACTTCTTGGATTCCGGCAGATTGGAAGCTTTCCAAAATATTTGTGATACTTAAGAAAAAGGGAATGGAATTTACTCTGGATAACATAAGGCCTATATCACTGACATCTAACCTGGTCAAGCTTGCAGAGAGAGTCTTAAATGCCCGCATAATGAACTGCATCAATGAACATACAATACTGAACCCCAGACAAATTGACTTTAGATCGGGATACTTCATTTGGTGTGCACATGTGGATTTGGAAAATCGCATACAGCTGGCTTGGCATCGCCGCGAATACTGTGCACTAGTCACTCTAGACTTAGGTAAAGCGTACGACAAAGTGGAGTATCCTATCCTAATCCAGCAAATGCAGGACTATCGCTTTCCAAAATATATAACAGCATGGATTACAGAGTTTGTGAAAGGCGGAGAATTTTATTGCTTCTTGAATGGATTCTCTTCTGAAAGATATAAGCAAACACGAGGTGTACCTCAGGGCTCAGTATTATCCCCGATGTTATTCAACATATTACTAAGTTCCATTCCAACTCATCAGGACATCCAAATTTACGTATATTCAGATGATATTGCTTTCTTCGTAACAAACAGTGATCTGCACTCATTGTATCAGGCATTACAAAATTGCATGTGACGCTATGATGACTGGGAGACGTGGTGTGACGCTGCGATGACTGGGAGACGTGGCCTGGCTCATACTCCATGTTTATTCTATTCACACTTCTTCCTCTTCTGCTTCTACCAACCGTCGCTACCTTCTTACATCACATGATTCCCCCTCCCCCCGAAAGAATGCGCGAGCTACAATCTAGAAAGCATGAACAAATGGAGTCTTATAATAAAAAATAATGCCAAAAATGCAGTAGTTTCATGCCACACGGTGGTTCCATGCACTTGCACAAATTGTTCACAAGAAAGGCAGTCCGGTGATGTCTAAGAGACCTCAGGTGGGCGAGGTTGGCTGTTGCGTTCTGTAGAACATAACCATGCCTTCAGCGTTAAAAATGATGATGGCACAACCTGGTTAGTATTGAGGAACGAACAAGGATGGGAGTCTTGTAGCGTTGGAAGGTCGGATGTCTCATGCGTTGGATTCTGAGTCGTGGCTGCGACAGACGCTTTGCTTCTAAAATGCGTGCTTCCGTTGAATTTCGCGTTCGTCGATGCCTTTGTTGCAGTCTATTTTCTTGTCGCATGAGGTTGCGCGCTTGGCTATGCTTGCTTTGCTGATGCTGCTCAGGAGATGGCTGTAGTGGCAAGCCTTCCGGAATGGGACATTCATTTACTTTGAGGTTTGACACGTCCCGTAGACAGCTGATGCATGGTGAATAGGTTTCTTGCTTATGGGGCATGGTTGGTGGTGCGCCATCATTGCTAGCCTGCTCTTCAGAGGCTTCTGTGACGTGGTTGAGCAACGTCTCGGGTCATATGCTGAAGCGATGACTTCGGAAATGCCGACTTTCACGCAGAAGGGAGGCGTGCTTGACGGTTAGGTTTTCCCAATATACGCATCGCCTTCTGTAAGTAAACTCATGTGCGACTTTGTCTTGTGGAAGTTGTCGATTCCCGTTGGGCTTCCGAATGCTCGATGATTGCTTAGGGAATTGACGATAGTGTAAGGTTTTCTTGAGATGGTTGGCAATAAGTAGGTCTTGGTCAAGTCGCTAAAACGAGTGATCATTTCTTATTTTATCTTTTGCCAAGATTTGTCATTTTCAAAGATGTGGATGAGGTAAACTTAAATGCCTCACCGGAGATGTAGTCAGTGAAGTAGATGATCATCTCCCGTTCCGACCAGGATGCAGCGGCGGCGCGGACCTCGAATAGGTTGAACCAGTCCTGTATGGGTCCGTCGTCCGCTGATCCGGTGTACTTGGGGATGTCGAGGTCAGCCGATGGTTCTGTCATGGTACAGGTCGTTGTCTTTCTAGGCGATGATTCGGTAGTCAATGTATGGTCAGGGTGTCTTCTGGGGAACTGCGTCGATGATGAGTGACTGATGAAGGGGCAGGCAGGTCTCCATCCTGTCGACTCGTGTGACGTTATGATGACTGGGAGACGTGGTGTGACGCTGCGATGACTGGGAGAGGTGGCCTGGCTCAAACTCCATGTTATTGTTTTGTTTTGTTTTGTTTCCTGGGATGATGGCTCATACGCACTCAGGGGATTGGCCAAGAAAGTGTAGTGCAGTTTTTCTGTGATCATTTAACTATGTGTAATGAATTGGTAATATAATAAGACTAATGTAAAAAAACAACATAAAAAGAGCAAACGAAAAAAAAATCAAGTTTAGCAATTTTGAGATTTGAGGTGTTATGATTACCACTCAGCTGCGTTTACTTCACTCTGCCCTGGGGAGTAATAAATAATTTTTTTTTATTTAAGATCACAAAGGTATACGCTTGGTTGCCTGAATATAATCGCAAACGGCATGAAAGCATCCCTGTGGCAATGTCCCAAAACAGAGGCACCAAAGCTTACTGCCGTTTTTGCCGTCAATATAACGCCTATTTTCAAAAATGGCATAAGTAGTAACCTTTTTTAAAGTATATCGTAGCGGCGACAATACAAAAAATAATGGCCTAGTGATTCCATTTCTCCGCAGAATGTGCAGAGGGGTGATGTTGTCTGACCAGCTCTGTGTAGATACAGGTTTAGGGGAGGGACACGACATCGAAATTTAGTAATTAAGACTTTGAGCTTTCTGGACTGACTCCAGTGGGGTTGCCATAGAAGCATGAGGTGGTTATAGTCTGTCCATGTAGTTACATTTTCTATCGTATCAGTGGAGATTGCTGATTTTCGATATCTTATTGCCGTGATATATTCAACATCTGGCAGTATGAACAAAACTGCCCATCAAGTGCGGCTCGTGCTAAGGAATTGGCCAATTCATTTAATCTTAATCCACAGTGTCCCGGAACCCATAGTAACCTCAGGGTCTCAACTGCGGTGTAACTAATGTTTTAAATGTGCTTAGAATTCGAGAGTTCTCTGAAGCTGTCAGAGCTGCACAAACTGAAAGAGAATCCGTCATTATGACTGCGTTGTTTTTGATTTGATGGAAGTTCTCGAAGAGCTAAAATAATCGCCACGAGCTCCGCTCCAAAAACTGGAGTAAAATCAGGCAGTCTCACTGAAAAGGACCAGTCAAGCAAATCAGAGGAAATGCCTACACCTGCCTTTTGATTATTTGCGGAAGCATCTGTGGCTATTATATTTTAGTTTCTGCATTCTCCAAGTAATCTAATAATATGTTATTTAAAAATTTGAGAGATTGTAATTTGGTGTTTTGGGGGAATATATCATCATACTTCATAATAACATGACAATTCAAGTCACTAGTCTCAATTGCATTTCTAATGTTCATATTTATACTTTGTAGATTTTTTTGTACAAACATTATCTGAGGTGTGTGAAACCGTGGCCAATGAGCAAGAAAGAAGGCGTCTGGGTTTGCGATAAAAGCATATTGAGATCTTCTTGCCGGTAAGATATGAAATTTTAAAAATGCTTGTACGGTCAAAATTCGAAATCGACAAAGTAGCGTAGGCAGGCGCACTTCCTGGTACAGTTCGTTGATAGCCACAAATCTAGGGAGTCCCGGACACATTCGCAGTGCTTCTCGTTCCAAGACAACTAGAGGTTTCGTTTTATAAGTAGGGCCACCCGAGAATAATGCACCGAATTCCATGATGGGGCGCATGTAAATCTTGTACAACGTTATCAAGGTTTGCCTCCGTAACCCATATTTCCGGTTACTTAGCTTGTGTAGTAAGCCTGAAGCCCGCTGTGCTTTTGTAGTTATATACTCTATGTGTGGACTCCAGTTAAGTTTGTCATTATAAATGATTCCCAAATATATTATAGATTCTACTTGCTGGATGGGTTCCTGTTTATAGAATTGAAATTGAAATTGGTTCTGCAAGCGGAAACGCCATGAGCACACTTTTGTTGACATTTAACGATAACAAATCGACTGCAACCAAATTTCTAACATGTTAATATATCTTTGTAATTTAAGTTGTAGTGAGTAAATACCACAGTCAGCAGCATAGAGTGCGATGTCATCAGCATAAATGTAGACAGTAACTTCTTGATCTGTTGGAATTGTGCTCATTAAACATTAAATAATATGGAGATAAGACTGCTCCTTGGGGAACTCCGCGCGTTTGTTTAAATCTAGATGAGGAACATCCATCCTTGACGCAGTAGAATCTCGTGGTTTAAGAATTCTGCCACCACTCATAAATATGTGGGAATTCAATCTCTCTAGCGTATTGAACAATATGAAGTGCTCCACACTGTCATACGCCTTCGCTATGTCAAGCGTAATAAAGCAGCGTATTGCCTTCTTTACGTGCGAGCTGTATTCGGCTCTCTAAATCAGCATGGGCACACCAAATAGAGAAATCACTACGAAAGCCGATTTGGTTCGGTTTTGTTACTAAATTGTCTGCCATCCAGATACTTACTCGGCTATATAGGACCCTCTCTACTAGTTTGACCATGTTAGATGTTAGAGAGATTGGTATGATAATATCGACTGTTAATCCTACACCCGGATTTTTTAGTATAGGAATCACCTTTGCTATCCTCCAATCCTGCGGCACCCATGAGTTTTTTAACGAGTAGTTAATAACATTGGCGACGTCTCGAGGCGATAAATTGAACAGAATTTTAATCATGGGTACTGCGATTCCATCTGGGCCAGAAGATGCACAGGGTAAATGTTTAATCACGTTGGATACTTCAGTCTGTGTCACTTCTTCAAAGTCAGACTTTGTCGTAGACTTGTGCCAGTTGTTTGGCACTACTGAAGTGAATTGCTTTCCAGACCTTTGCCGATTGCCTCTAAGGTAGTGGTCATTTCTTGTGCCGACAGATTATCACAAGCTACATTAACTGGTGATGGCAAGATTTTCCGAGCTCTCATATATCGAAACAGTGCTTTCATATGTTTGGGCTTCGACAGGTATTCATAATGTCTTCTGTCATATTCTTTTTTAGCTTGAGCTACCGTTCTTTTAAAGCCCGCAGCAATGAATTTATAATCGGCCCAGTTTTGGGGGGATTGATTATATAAGAGCTGCTTCCAAGCTGCCTGACGTCGTCGGTGCTCTCTTGTACATTCATCATTCCACCAACGGCTATATACTCTTTTTGTGGATTCAACAGTAAATTCGGCTCTTCTGTAGGATCTTTTAATGACTGCGTGTATTTTCAGTGCTTTTTTATCATCGCTCTCTTCCGAGTGAAAAGCCAATGCTGACTTCAGATTATTCTTTCTATTCACACTTCTTTCTCTTCTGCTTCTACCAACCGTCGCTACCTTCTTACATCACATACATAAACATGCTAGAAGGATGGCTTGACAATATTCCATATGTCATTGAACATAAAAAAAGTGTGCTTCTGCCATTCTCTTTTAAAGATCGTGTCAACATTTCCCTGATGTATCGTACCGAGCTCATTCCCCAGGTCGATTCCTGAAATACCTAGGCATCGTATATATTAGGACGCTAAATTGAAAAAAGCCATATAGACGAGGCTGGCTGGTAAAGCGTCACGTGCCTTGGGGTGGTTATGCAAATTGGGAAACAAAAAAATAGGATTGCGTAGGAGTTCATTGATAATGATTTACAAGCTGTATGTGCGGCCTATTATGAAATTCGGGCGCGTAACATTTTCAGGCAGCGCGGCCTTACAAGATGAGACAATTAATATTATTAGAAAGAGAAGATTTGCGCTTGTGTCTTGGACTCCCCAAATTGTTGCCAATATGTTTTGTATGTGGAAGTGTGCCTTCCACCTTGTTAACTCAGGTTTAGAATACTTACAGTTCAAACTTTTTAAAAATATACAATTTGCCTCTGCGACAAGCTTCTTACGTTTTTATTTGAGAACCAACCGCATTCTTGGACACAATGGTCAAGACTACACTCCCCTCAGATTAGGTTCGTCCAAGCGCTGCTAGAGCCCTCAATGTAAATATTATCAGATTGGCATAACGAAGACACCTAATTCAAACTTGAAATTAAATTTGATTATATTTTTCCCTTTAATGTGAAACAACTGCCCCTTCAATATTTAAATATTCGGTTAAAAGATTACTGGACTCATCTGTCCATAAACAACATTATTGCGACGGATGCATTCGTATTGAACGAAAAGGCTGGAGTAGGCATCTTCTGTACTTATCTCGACAGGCCTTTCTCAGTTCGATTACCACATTACACGCCTATATTCATCGCTGAATTATTTGCTATAATTATAGCGCTTTGTAAACATCCTGCAAGCGAATCAAAAGGTCATACTTACCGATTCTCTCTCAGCATGTACTGCACTATATACAGCAAAAAATTTGACATTATTGAGTATGATTAGCAGTTTATTACCAGCAACCTGAAAAAATTTCACCTTACTATTGATACCTGGCCACTGCGGGATTATCCAAATGAGATGGCAGACTCGTTAGCCAAATATCTTTAAGCGGACCACTCTTACCTATTTTACCTGATTTTGCCTACGTAACAGCACTCAGATATAGAAATGCTTGTTTGCACAAAGAAATAGAAAGATTATCATTAGATACATTAGATAAAGTCAGAGACTTCGTACATCTAAGATTTTGCTGGAACAAACAGTGGTGTGTATCTTGGCAGTTAGAAATTACAATCACGAGATTACGATGCAGAATTCCGCATCTGAATTACTACCTGCATAAAGCTGGACTAACAGCATCTCGGTTGTGTCTCTTTTGCAAGGAATCGGAATCGATAGATCATTTCTTTTTATCCTGTCAACCATATGCTTTGTCAAAGGAAAAGATACCTGGTCGAACCAATTGAGAAGCTAGGTTTAAAAATAAACGTGGAACAAATTTTATCCTTCGCAGGAATTACATTTGGATATAGCCACAGGGAGGTTTATCTGCTGTGTGCGAGTACATAATGGCAACAAAAAGATTACCCTGTTAGTCTATTGTTATTATTTACGGCTATGAGACTACCTGATTGCCTGATTAGCACAAAAAGATACCCTGTTAGTCTATTGTTATTATTAACGGCTATGAGACTACCTGAATGCCTTGATTAGCACACTTGATGATCCTGCCGCCCGGTTCTTGGCCGATTCCCCTTTGTGGGCGAGTGCCAGCAAAGCTGAAGGTTCATCATCATCATCATCATAATCTCTGTGGCTGGCGCCGCTCGCTTAAACTGGCTGAAAATACACCTATGACTAACCCCGCTGAGTCAGTCTCCTTTTCGTAACATATTTGGTGGAGTTGTGTGATCCCCGTCCTTGCCACGGAACTCCGAACAGGACGCTCCCTCGCGGCTTTCAACATGACCACTCAAGACTCGGCTACATCGTCCCTGGTCACCCACCCTTCTGCCCGGCCTGTCAAATCAGCGCCCGCAACAACTTTCATGACGCTTCCCGCCCTCAAAGACCCTGGCATGTGCTCTGGCCGCGAGGGTTCCGACGTCGACCAGTGGCTACGCTTCTACGAACGCGTCAGTGCCACTTACACCTGGGATCCCACAATTATGTTCGCAAATGTCATATTTTACCTCGACGGAACTCCTAGTGTTTGGTTTGACAACCACGAGTATGAAATGACAAGCTGGGACAGCTTCAAGGAATATATACGTGAGCTTTTTGGCAACTCCTTTGATCGCCGTGAAGCTGCGAAGAATGAGTTATCGAGTCACGCACAATCTTCCATGGAGTCCTGCACCAGTTACATTCAGGCTGTCCTCTCACTATGGCGCCGAGCTGACGAAAACATGTCCGAGCCTGACGAAATTGCGCATATTCTAAAGGGTATAGCCGACGATGCGTTCAACCTGTTGGTATTGAAAAATGTGTCATATGTTAATGCGATTATTCAAGAATGCCGCCGGTTCCAAAAAGCTAAACTAGGCACATCTCCCATCAGTTCCAGCGCCTTCCGAACACCACTGCGACGTCCTCATGTCTCGACAGATATCATCCACCAGACACCTGTGACCACTTGGCGTGTCTTGTCAGGCGGGAACATGAAGTGGCTGCTCCAGCAAAGGTGGGAAAAACGTCTCTGACCCCTCTCCTCCAATTACGTTGCCGCTCATTCAAGCAGTCGTACAGCAGGAAATCGGAACCTTGGTAATTTATTTTATTTCACCGCCCCATCGCACCGACTTCCAGCCCCAATACACGCCTGCACGTTCCTTCCCGAACAGGTCTCCCTCAACGTTCCGTAATTCTTCCGCATGGGGAACACACAATGACAAGCTGATCTGCTTCTCGTGTCACCGAATCGGGTACATTTCTCGCCATTGCAGAACTCGCTGGGGTTCTACTGCGCAAGCCTCATCTCGTCCCTTCCATGCTCGTCCTGCCTATCGTCATGAGATCAGCCGCGACCATTTTGCCCAGGAACCTCTTACTGAATACCACTTCTCCTGCTTTCCATCCCCCCAACGTCGCCAGTTTCGTTCTCTACAGCCCCACCGACTGTCTTCTACCACCTTTCCACGAGTTTCCCCCGACGGAAAACTAAGTGTTGCTGCTTCCAGAGGTGGCACTGCATCACTAATTGATTGATTGATTTGTGGGGTTTGACGTCCCAAAACCACCATATGATTATGAGAGACGCCGTAGTGGAGGGCTCCGAAAATTTTGACCACCTGGGGTTCTTTAACGTGCACCCGGCACTGCATCACTAGGGCAGACAGAAAATCCTCTCTTGAGAATACAGACAAAACGGTACCTTATATACCTACAAGTACACGGCGTATATGTCGCTGCTTTTGTGGACACCGGCGCTCAACTTTCCGTGATGACGAGTGATTTTCGCCGCAAGCTCAAGGAGGTTCTCACACCTGCGACCACTCAGTTCATCTGTGTTGAGGATGGCGGAATAGCAGCTATCGTTGGAATGTGCTCCGCTCGTGTAAGCATTGCAGATCGACACACAGTTGTTCTCTTCACGGTCCTAGATAAATGCCTCACGACGTGATCTTACGGCCTCAAGTGCCTGTCCACGCATTCTGCCCTAATTTACTGTTCGACCAGTACGCTCAGTCTTCACTTTTCCGCAACAGAACCTCTTGCATAACGGCCGATTCGCCTCTGCACAACGGGATATGCTCACCTCGCTCCACAGACACTGACCTACGTAGAGCTAGTCTCAATACCACCAGTTCCCGACGGTGACTATGTTCTGACCACTATCACCGATGACCCCATAAACCACGGCATTACATTACCGCACACCATTCTGTGCGTCGCAGGAAATTCTACTTGGCTCCCAGTTGGGAACTTTAGCTTGACACCTGAACTGCTGCCACAATGGTTCTCTTTGGCGTTCCTCTGCACCCTAGAAGCAATGCGGTAGATGTTTTCACGATGGCTGCTTCTTTTGTCCCTTACGCTCAACATCAATCTGACACTTGCTCCGACAGCGCTATTACGTCGATGATCGCTTCCATCTTAACGCCGCAGCAGGTTGACAAGCTCCACCGTGTCTGCTGTCCTACATCGACGTTTTTAACCTCAGCTGCCGCCCGTTGGGGAAAGCTACTGGTATGACCCACCGCATAAACACTGGTAATGAGTATCCTATTCCTAGGCGTCCATATCCGGTGTCGGCAGCCGAGCGTCACGTTATCGAAAGTGAGGTCGACAAAATGCTCGCCAAGGACCTCGTTGTGCAATCCTTCAGTCCTTGGCCTTATCCTGTAGTGCTAGTCCACAAGAAAGACGGTGCATGGCATTTCTGCGTTGATTATCGACACCTAACAAAAAAATCACCAAAAAAGACGTGTACGCTCTGCCATGAATAGATGATGCACTTGATTGCCTCTATGGTTACCACTATTTTTCCTCCATAGACCTTCGTTCCGGCTCCTGGCAGATAGAGGTAGATGAAATGGACCGCGAAAAGACGGCATTCATCACCTTCAATGGCCTATATCAGTTCAAGGTCATGCCCTTTAGCCTTTGTAACGCTCCAGCCACCTTCGAACGAATGATGGACTCCCTGCTCAAAGGATTCAAATGGTTCACCTGTTTGTGCTGCTCGGACGACGTCATCGTCGTTTCACCAACATTTGAAATTCATATAGAGCGCCTCTCAGCCATCATAGGCATCTTCTGTCACGCTGGCCTGCAGCTCAACTCGTCCAATTGTCACTTTGGATGCCATAATCACAGTACTTGGCCATTTAGTAGACGCCAAGGGTGTACAACCAGACCCGGCAAAATGCAGCGCCAGCAAAAACTTTCCTGTAACACGACCTGCGAAGAATGTACGCAGTTTTATCGGACTATGTTCCTACTTCCGACGCTTCATGAAACATTTTGCACACATAGCGAGGCCGCTTACTCAGCTCTTAAAGAATAATGTCCCGTTTTCATGGGGCTCCAAAGAGGCTACTGCGTTCTCGACTCTCATCACTCTTCTCACTATTCCTCCGATTCTGGCACACTTCAACCCTGTTGCCCCTACTGAAATTCGTACAGATAGATGCAAGTGGACATGGCATTGGTGCAGTGCTGGCTCAGAAACAACATGACCATAATTGTGTTACTGCATATGCCAGCCGCCTCCTATCCACCCATGAACGTAACTATTCGATGACAGAGTGTAAGTGCTTGGCCCTTGTATGGGCTGTGGCGAAATGCCGACCTTATCTATACGGACGCCTATTTTTGGTAGTTACCAACCACCACGTGCTCTGCTGGCTCAACTCTCTGAACGATCCATCAGGCCCCCTTGGTCGCTGGACTTTGCACCTGCAAGAGTTTTCCTATTCGGCGGTCTACAAATCTGGCCGCGTACGCCATGATGCCAATTGCCTCTCCCGGTACGCTGTCGACGATCCTGAGGACACTGACAAGCCCACCGAGAACCCCATCTTGTCAGTGTCCGACTTCCTTGACATTGGGGAAGAACAGAAGCGCGATTCAGTGCTGCCTGACATCATCAGCCGTACGGAATCCTCCCCAAATGATGCTTCCGTCCGCTATTTTGTCATTTAAAAGGGTGTGCTGTACCGCCGCACTTTCCGACCAGACAGGTCTGACCTTTTGATGGTTGTGCCTAAGAATTTGCGCGGCTGTATTCTCATCGAACTTCACGACGCTCCCACGGCTGGACACCTTGGTGTATCCCGCACGTACGAGCGCGTCCGGCACCGTTTCTCCTGGCCAGGCCTTGCTCGCTCAGTACGCCGATACGTCGCCACGTTTGACCTATACCAACGTCATAAAACACCGTCACTGCTACCCGCTGGCCATCTACAACCGATCGACGTACCCGCGAAACCATTTTGATGTGTTGGGTTAGACCTGCTTGGTCCTTTTCTCACATCAACATTGGGAAACAAATAGATAGCCGTCATTACAGGCTACGCTACACGCTACGCTGTTACACGAGCTCCACCGACCAACTGTGCAACCGACGTCGCTGACTTCTTGTTACGGGACATTATGTTGTTTCACGGTCCTCCGAGACGACAACTCACAGACCGTGGCCGCACATATCTATCCCAAGACATCGCCGACATCCTGCTGTTTTGTTCCACGCAACACACACTGACAACCACTTACCACCCTCAAACAAACGGCCTCGCGGAACGATTTAACCGTACTCTAACAATTATGCTCGCTATGTGCGTGTTGCCCGACCACCAAGACTGGGACCTTGCCTTACGCTACGCAACTTTTGCGTATAATTAATCCCATCACGACACAGCGGGCTTTTCGCCGTTGTACTTATTGTACGGAAGAGATCCGACTTTACCACTTGACTTAGTCACCTCAGCCTACACCTCGTCCACCAGCGAGTATGCCCGTGACGCGATTGCGCTAGCCGATCATGCCCGTCCGCTCATTCTAGCTCGGCTGATGGCGTCGCAAACCAACCAATGCCATCGGTACGATGCGGAACATAGAGACGCACATTTCGCTTCCGGTACTCTCGTTTTACTGCGGTCTCCTCATTGTCGGCTGGCCCTATCGGAAAAACTTTTGTCTCGTTACACGGGACCCTACCGTACATTGCGTCAAAAAACACCTGTCACCTACGAGATCAGCCCCATCAATCCATCATCATCTGCTGTGTGATCCAGTGATATTGTACATGTCTCGCGGATCAAGCCCTACAAGAATGCGTCAGATAATGACCTTTAAAGCACCGGGACGGTGCCTCCGCCACCGGGGGTCATGCTACGTGCTAGCGCATGAAGGTGAAGAAGACAAAGCATACAGACTGTCGCGCGCTAATCTCTGTGGCTGGCGTAGCTCACTTAACCGGCAGAAAATACATCTATGACTACCCCTCCAAGTCGGTCTCTTTCTCGTACCAATATTATGAGAGACGCCGTATAGAGGGCTCCGTAAATATGGACCACCTGCACCCAAACACCGAAGTGCAGCTGAATGGGAGTGCACAAGCCTCTAGGATTCTGCCTTAATCTAAATGGGCCCAGCGAGTCTGGGATTAAATCTCACGACCAGCGGAGCAGCAGTCGAGCGCTGTAACCACTACAACACTGTGGCAAATTGATGCAGTAAAATTGTAGACGAGAGCTAGGGTTGGTCGTTGATTTCCGTACAACGATTTCCACTAAGCATGTCGAATTGATCATGGCACAATCATGCCCGCCTACAAAAACCTAAATTTTATATATCGTTTAACCACGCTGATTGCGGACAACGATATAGAACTTAGAGATTCCCGCCATACTCCGCCACTCCAAAAAAAAAAAAACAGCCCGATGATGCCATCAGGTTGTGTCGAAACCTGTTGTCGTCAGGCTTAGACACAACCACTACGCCACGACGGCGTCGTAAACGCACATAGTAATAACAGCATATCTTGGTCCCTCACCAATTTGTCAGATGCCCTCGCACCATTTTTCCTGTCAATACTATCACATAGGTAGGTGGAAAATATAATGGTTTGCCACGCTCGCTAAGACCAAAGAATCACACACTGCGCTACGCGTACGACAAATAGTGACATGTAGTAGACTTAACTCATTGGTGTCTAAGGAGCGCGCATTCAGAGCCGAGTACAGTCGAATGAAAGTTTCTGGACGTAGTCAGGCACTCAGCAGAACACGAACACGGCACAAACTTCAACGCAGTGCCGACGTTCGGCGGTGTCACACGCGCAGCACACAACAAAGTTTGAATAAACAGTTGCCGAGAGTCAATATATTCAGCCATCTGACGTTACTACTCTTTGCTTGTGATGGGCTAAGCTCGGTTCAAAGTGTTTTCATTGCGGAGCATTTCTTAGTCGCTCGATACCACGCTTCGGCGTCGGCGGCGACGCCAGGGCGTCATGTACATCGAAACTGCGCATGCTCTAGTCTCGCGCTGGCCCAGCAACATCTATGGGCACATCTATGTGCCCATAGATCTTGCTGCCCACATCTATGTGCACATAGATCTAACAGATCTATGGGCACATACTGAGTCTGACTAACATTTACAGGCACTATTCTTGTGTTGCGAGTGGTACGGTGTGGTGTGCCGCCCAGAGTTGAACTCAAGTCACGGAGGCTATACATTTATTTCTTGTAATAACTATGACGGCCATATGCGTCTGGTTAGAAATGGTTTCAAAAATAGGTTTTTTGACAACGCAGCCGGCAAATTAAGTGAAGTGTATGTTCTAGGCGTCCAGAAACTCCCACACAGCCAGCTTAGGATGCTTGGTTCTCTAGAGAGGGGCGTGTTTAGTGAATAAAAAAGCGCAGCATATCCAAAGAGAGAATGATGACGAGTGGGGCGAAGCATCCATTCATCTGTTCGTCCACTCGTGCTTCCATTCGTTTGTACGTGCATCCGAATGCACGGATGCACGGACGGATGGGTTAACGCATGAATAGATTGACGCTCGGACGGACGGAAGCAAAAACGAACCGACGGGCGGACGGCCAGAAGCACGGACACATGGACTGACGTATGCACGTAATCATGCACGGACAGACGGATGGACGTACGCATGGACGGGTGGACGGGTGAACGGACGGTCGGAAAGACGGATTGACGGACGAACGCTTCGCCCCACTCATCATCATTCACTCTGTGGATATGCTGTGAAAACTATAATGACATCTAGTTATATTCCAGGGGACATATACACGCAACGCCGACTATTTAGGAAGGCATAACCTACAGGTGGCTGCATACTACATACGGACGAGGCAACTATCCATGGCCTAAGGAGCTTCACCGTTAAAAATTTACGATTGTCGCGTAAGCTCCTGATTTGGCATTTGTGAAAGACATTGTAATGGGAGCTGAGAAGAGGGGTTCATTTTAACTTGCTGTGGCTGAAGCAATACTTTTTAAAATTTATCTTCAATATTGACGCAGTTCCTGTAGCAGCAGGCCATAAGCTCGATTGACTGCTCTCGGCGAAACAGCTGGTGCGGCGCTTTTCACCTTCGGAAGAAAGCAAATTATTTTTATAGTAAGCAAGTATACTACGAGCGAAATCGTAGAAAACTTTCGAATGAGTCGACATTCAAACTTTGCTTGGCTCTGCGGGGCTGATGCACCACATCGAACGTGCTGCATTTCCAGCATATCTTTCGATTGTCGTGGTTGGCATATGAAGCAAGCGCTTTACAATGGCGCCATGCAGTCGATGTAGTTTACGAACATACGCAAAGGTGTCTGCATGGGGGGAAGCAGGACAGGGACGGACGTCTGTCAAAGTCACTTGAGAGGGCAGGGGGCGCAAAGTGGGCCTAATACAACAGCATTAGGGGTATTTGCACTTTGCTTTCGCCCCCCCCCCATCCAGTTTTTAAAATGGAACAGTGCTCACACTTATGATGATGATAATGTACGTTCTTCGTTGACACAGTGAACTTTTAGGTTTACTTTGAAAGACGCGTTCATCGATATAACCGTGCTGGGGAACTTGACTGACCATGGATGCCGCACTTCGTCAGCGAGACAATATGCTTCCGCTATTCATCAGTGGCGCCACGAAGGGGTTAGGTGATATATGGTACCAACCTGAGAAAAAGAACATGATTTATGCCTCCCCTTAAAGGAATCAAGAAAACACAAAAGTAAAGCGTGTCTTTACAAAAGTAGTTTAATGTACAATGATATAAAAGAGCTTGCGGAATGTCCAATATTGTTAGGCAGCTAGATTTTTTCTTAACGTGGATGTAGTCACAATAACGCTTAGTCATTCTTCTACCTCTCGCAGACTAACGTCAATCATTAAGAAATAATAAAACCTCTGTGGTCACAGATGCGTGTGGCAGCTGTAGTAGTTACCCAATGGGCATTTAAACACCGATGGACGTTCACTGGACAACCGCTTCCGGATGTCGCGGTCGTCCACGGTTCGTACGCAAATCACCGATCGGCATCCAGCGGACATCCGCAGGACTCTAAGGCGCATACTAACAGTGAGTGTGTTACCAGAGAAAGCGATGCGACAACCAGAAGAGCGTGACTGATTGGAAGCCGAGCTTGGCCTAAGGTCGCCCTGTCGTGGCATATTACAGTTATCAAACCCTACTGCCTGACCAGAAGGAAACACAACACGCGTCGTGTGTTCCCGTTAGCCCGCCGCGATTATTCGTAGGACGAACGAAAGTGGGTAACGTGTAGCCGTATCCTGGTGGAAGAAGAGCGTTCCAGAGGTTGCACAGCTTTGTTTGGTATGAATGGATGCTATGAACGATGTCAATGCTCGTGGTAAGGCCGCCGTACAGGTGAAGTGTTAAGACGTCAACAAAGTTGCTCTTCTGCTACTGGAAACACGATGAAAGGGACGGACGCTTAGAAAGGAACCTTAGAAGGAACTTATCACAGGAACTACTTCATAGATTACTGTACTTTGCCAACAAAGCTCTGAGAGGACAGTGGAAGATATAAAAGCCATATTTTTTATAGCGTACAAAGTATGAGGTTTTGTTCAAAGCCACATGAAGTTTGGAGTATTTGTATAATAATGTTACAGGTAGGTCATTTATTTTTCGGAGTTATGGGTGGACGAGATGGCACCAGCCCAACAACAACCAGCAACCGTCGTTGTCCTTCACTTTTCATGCATTAAAGCTGTGACAGCTCTTCTGTATCAACCCCCCCTCCCCCCCCCCCCGCGGTATAAGCTCCGTTTCAGTGCTTGATCTACATGCATGCAGTCGAAGGATGGTGATAAGGCTTGAGTCAAGCTATGTACATGATGTTGCTCGAAGCGGACGCCCCACCACGGTGGTCTAGTGGCTAAGGTAGTCGGCTGCTGACCCGCAGGTCGCGGGATCAAATCGCGGCTGTGGCGGCTGCATTTCTGATGGAGGCGGAAATGTTGTAGGCCCATGTACTCAGATTTGGGTGCACGTTAAAGAACCCCAGGTGGTCAAAATTTCCGGAGCCCTCCACTACGGCGTCTCTCATAACAAATAGTGGTTTTGGGACGTTAAACCCCACAAATCAATCAATGCTCGAAGCGGACGATGACAAACTTCGATCGGCTGGAACGATGTCTTATGTAATGTCAGTCACCTGGGAAACGACACCGTATGGTCCAGTTTAGCGAGCAGTTTTTGAGAAAGACCAATGCGCCGAGTGGGGGACAACAGAAGGACAAGGGAACCCGGCGAAAAGTGCAAGTTTTTACGATGAGAATCGTAGAGCTGCCTTTGGTGCTCCTGTGAGGCCTTCAGATGGTTGCAGTTGAACTGGCATGCGTGGTCGGCTCGCGCGATGGTTTCACCGGCATATTGAGTGAAGGAGGGCAGCAAGGTGTCAAAGCGTCGTAAACAAGAGGCCATTTGGCCGTATAGAAGATTCCCATTAGGGAGGGGGGGGGGTGTCATTTTTTTTCTTTTTATCTGTATGCGCTACGCGGCGATTTTTGCCCTTGCGATATTTTTGAGTGGTGCTTGATGGATCGACAGCATTCAGGCACCACACAGAAGCTTTATTCTCATTTCGCAGTGGTCGCGCCGCCGAATGTTCCTTATCACTAAACTTATCTTGCGCCATACGTGTTCAAGTTTCCAGAGACCTTGCTGATGAACATCATTTTGTGCGTGTAGTGGCCGAAATAGCAGAGAAGCTGTCTTTCGCTACAACAGCAAAATGGTATCGGTAATATCACACGCACTCGTTTTTATCTGTACATCGTTCCATTGATATTTATATGTTTACAAATTGTCACTTGTCCAGCCTGCCGAAACGATGGCACCGCTTACCGGCAGCGTTGGCGGAATATTTTTTTAAGGGGGGAGGGGGACAAGGCCTCGGGGAAGGCACCTGCCTCACTTGAAGTGGGGCATGAACTTGTGGTCGCGTGTGATTTCGGGATGCCATGGCAAATATAAATTGTTTGCGATGCGGGGGTGTTAAGGGGCTTAATGTGCCACGGCTACACTGCTGTCACTGACCTTACTATGTTAAATGGTAAGTTGGTGCGTAGTCATTTCCGGAACAGACGAAAAAAAAGATGACAAAAAAAGAAAAATATAAACAGTGCTATGTGCCTTTCCTCCAACTTTGTCTTCGTTTCTTGTGCGCTTTTTTCTGCAAAATATCAATAGAGACCCAGAATATTATACGAAATGCAGTGTCTAAGAACAAAATAACCAAAGGTCAATTTATGAAAGTGGCCTTTTATTGTACAAACACTTGCACTTTACTACAAGCAGCACTCACAGTACAACTACAACGTCTAGCACAGACTGTGGTTGTCGAAGATCAGGCACATGAGTACGAAGACTGCTACGGGCTAGCGCTTCACACGCAATGCAGAATCTCGTCACCATCTCGTCACGTAGTACGTCGTCACTTTCTGAAAAACAGTCGCACATACCGGGGGCGGGTATGTGCACTGGGATGCGGGTATGCGCGAATGATGATAGACGTTTTATATCTACTCAGGAACTCTGAGAACACACATGGGTAACATTAACGCTTGAGCTTTAGGAAAACCTGCCATAGACAGCGTTCACCGAATCAATGCGAACAGTAAATGTCAGTGTCCCAGCTGCAATAGGACTCTAGAATTCTGCATGGCAGCGAAGTATCCTGCACAGAGCCACATCAGGTCTCGAGTATACATTTCAAATAGGCCCTAAGGTTCGTGTACCGTCAATTGTGGGTGCAGTACTGGCTATTCACTTTTATACATATGTACTCTTATAATACAGCCGTCATGTCACGTTAACGTAAATTGTAGTTAGGCGCCATCCGCTTAACTTGATTTGTGTAGCAGTATTGAGAGCTATCATCCTCGCGCGCACCAGCACAAACACCAGCACTTCGTATCAGCTTACCATCTTTTGGTATTGCTAATATCCATGTTACTGTTGGCATCGTTACACTACTGCACTCCACTGGTAATATGAAACTTCTGCAGCTATTTAACGTATGTGTGTGCGTGTATTGTACATATATTTACCGCCACTTGATAAAATCTCGGTCATCAAAAAAATAAAACATATTCACCTTACGCCGGCTTACTTAGCATAACACCATTTAGCGGGGTACGTGGTATCTGCCGAACTTTTTAAAAGACACAGCATACGCACAAAAATACTGCACACATCACGATGTATATATGTTCTCTGCGCCATTATACAGTATATGGTTTCATACTTTATATAAGTTTGAGTGTCATCACATCAAAAATATATAAGCAAATGAAACCTTGAGGTCAGAGAAGAACGCCACGTTAGTGTATTAGATGGCTCCGGGAAGAAAATTGGATCTTAAACAATTCCCGATTTGGCAAATTAGATTGTTGGCTATACGGCGTCCCACTGTAAGCAGACCTCACGTGGTCGTATAACTTGCGGATGATGTCGATCTCATCGATCACGGCGTTCGTGACCATATCGATGAAGGCCAACACGATGACGGCGATGAGGCAGACGCCACCAATGATCATGACGTGCTCCTTTAGAAAGCGATTAGCCGCGTCCGGGCAACTTCCCGTATGCACGCGGAACCAAGCCTCGTGGTCGGACAGGTTCAGCACATCGCGTCCGCAGAAGATGCCCGTGTAACTGGAGTCCGCGCGACAGCACGATGCCGGCACTGAGCAGCGCTCGTGGCTCGGGTTGGACAGGTTACAGTGGAAGTAGCTGCTAAAACAAGGTGTTTGAAGAACTAGTAAACTGAGTACAACACAACCACGTCAAACACTTTTTGCAGCTAAGCTCTGTACTTATAACCCTACAATAAGTTTGTCTTTATAGACAACAAAAAACACACAAACAAACTAAATGATGGGCCCCTAAATCACCACCAATGATTATGCTAGCGTCAATTTCTGTTAGTAGATGCACGTGCTCGTGGTATTTTCACTTCGAACGCTGAGCAAATTAATTCGTACAACTGGATAGATGAATCGATGAAATCGTTCGCTTTAGAGTCGTGTACAACTGCAGCGTCATGAATAAATTTTATCCTGTGGGTGGTTTAGGGGCCAGACAGCGTAAATAACATTAAATACAAACGGTGCATCTTGCTTTATTGAAGACGATAGTCTTTCTTGAAGACCTTCGACAGAAAAATTTTGTCTTTCTGTCTGTACAATTGTCTGTTTGTCTGCCCTAACGATACCTCAAACGGCACCAAACGGCCAACCTCGTTCGCAGCGCCCACGAATATTGCTCATTGTTTATCGTTCATAGCTGTGCGATCGTCAATTAAATAGCAATTACTTTGCACATCTGAGGCGCCATAACAACACTTCGAAGTTTTGTATGTCTGCCTTTATACTACAAGAGGCACACACAAGAAACACTAAGGAAGTTAGCGTTTATCGCGCTGCACTAACAGTGCCACACGATGCTCAAAAAGGTGTTTCCAACGCTTTGCTACGACGTCACGCTGGTGGCACCTGCCCGTCACTTTGCGTTCAACACCTTATCACCTCCGAGACTGGCGCGCACCTTTCTTCACGGGCTGCACGCCTTCGTTTTCGAAGAGGACGCTTGTGCCAGATGGCGCTCGTGTCTAACGTGCCTTAAGGTCCCTAGATGAAACAAAGTAGCGTCACTCATTGTTCTAGAGCCGTCCTCCTCACTTTCTTGATTACTCCTCTTTTTCTCTGCCATCCGCGTCTGTAATTGGTGCATTACTTGCACGTGATCTTGCAAATGGCTGGTGGTGTTATTTATTATTATACAAAAGGTTCGAAACAAGTACGCATGCGCATATGGCTCCAGCCGGATTCTCGCCGTGACCAAAGACAAAATCGTAGCCAGAACATAAACTGAAAAAGAGGAGCGTTTCGGTGTGCGCTAAGTCGACCAAAATTGTTTCGCCATGCTCGTTCAATGCAACATCTGCGTTTTTCAGCAATGCTGCGTTGCCGTAAACAATAGAAAATGGTTTCGCTCTCTTCAACTTACCTCGTGCTTTCCGAGATGAAGCGCACCATGAAATGCAACTTTGAACCATTACACGCGATGCTTTCGTGCAACTCCGTCAACGTATGTCGTCGCGGATCTGCGAAGCGAGTTCACTTGTCGGTTTTTATTGAAACGCCAGGCGCGCGTGTAATACGTGTCTAGTGCATGCCAGCTGGTACAAATACATGTGGGTATGCACGTATACAGAGCAGCTGTAGGTTGTAATCAACGCACCTTCAGAAACATTTCACTCTTGACCAGTTCCGAAACGCGCTGCTTCAAGACACCTGACCAGTAGAACTCTCACTTTTCAAGAAGTTCCCAGCACCGCATCAGAATCACTTGGCATCACGATTGTCCAAATGGGCACATTTAAAAAAACATCATCGCAGTGCTGCTGGACGAGTGTTCGTACCAGTCTGGTCGTAGTTTTTTTCTTGCGTGTGCACAAGCCGGTTGTAATCAATCGTCACAACGTCACGCCATGTGGCCACTTACAGGATCCAGCAAGAAGCACGTTCACTGTGTCACAGCACGAACAAAACACAATCGGAGAAGTGGACTAGTTAGAACTGGACGAAATACCGCGGCCGTGGAACTAAAATGTACTACGCGAGACGCCATGGCTAGTGGTGTAAAGTATAGAACTGCACAATGTTGCCGGTTGAGTAACGCACATGCCGCTTGCTCTTGTGTTGTGCCGTTTATGTTCATAAAGGTAACTGTTTATGCTACGTCTTATTTCGTTCCATTTTGTTTTTACATCTATTCACCGTAGCAACGGAACCCAAACATTTGCTTTTGGATGAAAGTTTTAAACCTTCCAGGGGGCGCTTCAGGAACATAGGCGAAGAGGAAAGGGAAAGGTGTCGCTACCTAGGAAACTTGTTTCATCTAAGGACCTTAACGTGCCTCGATGCACTGGTTCGCCCCCGCTACACGCTCGAGGTACTCTAACGCAGCGCCTCGAGAATACCCTCCACCATTTTTGTTTTGCGCAGAACATCAAATAAACGTGTTGTTCACTCTCTCCAAACGGAAGACTAGAGAGTTTTGGTACTGCGGAATGGTGCTACGTACGCATCACGCAAGCGCCTTGCGTTACGTGGCGTCGTATGCCACTAATCGGCTTTTAGTACGCCGTAGTACCCGCGTACGTAACGAACGTGAAGCGTGTGGCGTCATCTGGTAAAACAAAATAGAAGCACGTGTTGTTGACAGCCAATGTGAGCCAATCCAAGTGTTATAGCCAGATTATGGCCATATTTTAAGACACAGAGCCGGTTGGTGCTTGCATTCCATGCCGCCATTTTGCAAAACGGAGTCTCGCGCTGTCGCGAACTTGTTCGAGAGCGGCGCGATCACCTCATACGTACGCACGCACGCATCTCATGCGTGCGTACGTAGCAGCTGCGTACGTAACGCGATACGTGCGCGTTGCGGTCTGCGCATGCGCACTACGCAGAACGCGGCGTCCTTACGTACGCAACGCCGCCGAGTATGCAGCGTACGCAGTACTAAAACTCTCTACTGTCGTCTTTCGACTACATTTGCGGTGTAACACGCAGATTTGGAACCAATTTATGCAAAATAAATACAGCACTGTTCACTGTTCATTTTTACGAAGAAAACTATGTGAAAATCATCAGAATCACATACTGGATAACAAGGTGTAAACAATGGGAACACACACCCCCTCCCATGCGTTCTCGTTGTCGTAGCTGCTTTGCCCTCAAGAGGTGGGCTTTGAATGTCGTCATAGCACCCTGCCTTCGAATGATGTCACTTCTCCCCGTCAGCTCCACAGGCGACAAAAAAAAATCTGCGACAGAGCTACCGCCAAGGTACGTGTGTATGAAGGGGGAAATGATGAGCACGTGTGTTGGGGAGGTGGCGGTTACATCCCGTTTCAATAGCTGTTCGCCGTGCTATGGAAGGTACGTGTGCCCTCAGCCAGTCATGAGAGAGCACAGTACGAAATTTTGCGCCTTCGCAAATGTTGCGTCCATGAAACTGGCAAGTGGCTCCATCTGTGTGCAAAATTAGACATTGTACTATTCAGCCAGAGTTACTCAATCACACCAGTTGCGAAACTGCGTTCCAAAAGCTGCACACGCAGTTGGCCAATTCTACGTAAACTACCAGACTGTCGCGTCATCTCGTAGCGGCAACGTAAAACAAAAATATAGCGGGTAATAGTTGGCTTGCTGATCAACAAGTGATACGACAATGTGTGCAGTACAGCCATCTCAGCCAATGGCGTGCTCAGATTTTGATACACAGAGCCTATGGGTAGTTTTACAGCTCGTATGATTTTGCTATACAGCTGCAGAATTTTTACAGGCTCCATGCCTACTCATGACCATAATATGAGGACATGCGAATGAAGCGTCATCAGCAACAGCAATGCCTTGCCGTAACTGAACAGAAAATAGACGAAAATATTCATATTCGACGAAAACTGCTATTTCCTAAAAATACTCATTGTCATATGGTGCAGAGATCCTGTGGACTATCATGGTAAAATAACAGTGTCATCCCATTAACTGCGTGGCTGCGCAGAGTGTGTAATAATCTACGATGAAGCCCATGTGTTTATAAAAAGCGAAGAACAATTGTCCTCGAAAGTTTATTGCTATACTTTCTAATTTCTAATTAGTTTCTAATTTTCTAATTAGTTTCTTCTGTTTATAACCAGAACCATTTCATTTACTTATGTTTTTAGATATAATTTTCTTTTGCTTATTTTTTATTTATTTATGGCAGGATTGCCTTCTTGCGGCCAAAAGATGGTCCCACCTACTTACGTTCCAATAGTCTAGAAATTTTGAGCCCCGGGCACGTAAATACATAGTGCTGTCGAAGTTGGGATCAGTTATGGCGGTAATTTTCCGCTGATGCGCAGTGTTGCTCCGCTAAACGAACCGAAGTTGATGAAGTTTGTTTCCCCGTCTACATTTCCCGCGTTCATGCGGGTGAAAGAACACTAAATTTTCTTTCGTAGATTTAGGAGCTTCCATTTGGGAACTGTGTGAAAAATTACGACATCGTCGGAAATAATGTGTGGTCTTGCTATTCGTCAGGTTTTACAGAAATATATAACTAGTACATCTTCTCCCCATAGACCAGCCCCACTGTCACTCTACCCATCGCATTTTCATCTGTGTAAAGTTTCGGAGCTTATACAGGTTCCTGGCTCTAACACGTTCCCCGTAAAATGAGAAACAACTCGGTTGCATGGGGTTGAGATCAGAAGGAGGTTTTACCAAATGCGTTTGCACTATTGTCCATCAGCAATAATAAAAAAAGGTGCACCCAGCATACCGTATTTCGTTTTTAGGAACAATCACCGCCACATTATGTTTTTCGTGTACTGGCATTTTCAAGCCTTTCTCAGGGATTTTAGTGGAGTGCACGACAACTTAGCGCCAATATAAAGCAACAATAGCATCGTTGTGTTATAAGCTTCGCTTTTCATGGTTTGGAAACAGCAGTCACGGCAATCAATTATGGACTGGAAAATGTGACACCTACATGTTATTTTCCCAGTCGCGAAAGTTTTGGTGTGTCATTCCGCAGCACTTCAAGTAGCGCTGTACTGCGTCGACCAAGTTCTCAATGTCTGGCGCATCGCGATACTGAACCGCCAGCCTTTCGGATAGTGTGGTCCTTATCACGACCGTGATGCTGCCTGAAAAAATTGGTAGAATAAAAGCAAGTGAAGATCCACATGTAGTCTGGCATGACAATTGAAAAATTTGTGAGGAAGCACTCATGACGTTCTTACTCTAACTAAGTTAGCATTTGAGTGCTCAGTTCATCAAAAAATGGTTCGTGTAAAAGCTGCAGGAACACAAGCTGCAGGAACACTGAATGTGTGATGGATAATGAGGCAGCCATAATTATGAAAACAAAACATGCGATACAGCATGTACACCAATAAAGACACATATGATGCAATATGAATTGCAACCGCCTGGACCTAAGATATGGGCTGGCCCTAAGATTCAATGGCCCCAAGATAAGTTCTTGCACTAATTGTTTATTACTCTGAAAGAGAAGTCTGCTACGATAATTTTCACATTTGACATATCTGCACGCTTCGAGTTCTAAATGTCGTCGTGATTAACCATTCCAGCCGTAAAAGCTCTACGAGCCGTGGGTGCGGTGCACTCAAAATTAAAAAAATATATATATGAATCGGTTCTCCTCTCGGAATGTTTCAGAAATTCATTAAGTTCGGCTTGCGGTGAACTTTTCCATCTGGCGATGCCACTCCCAAAAATGAAAAAAAATGACAGCATATGCACAAGGTGACTGACGATGAGTGGGACTCACGAAGGAACGGACGAACACACGGATGGAAGGAGGCACACACGGACTGACGGGTAGACACAAAAACGGACGAATGAATGCACGCACGAACAGACAGACGCGTGAACGGACGCATGGACAGACGGACGGATGGACGCATGAAAGGAGTGATGCACGAATGAACGAACGCACGCACGAATGGACACATGGACGGATAGATGATAGTCTGTCTGGTCACCTGTCTGTCTGTCTGTCTGTCTGTCTGTCCGCGCGTGCTTTCATCCATCCTTGTGCCTATCCATCCGTGCATGCGTCCATGCATCGGATCGCGTTCGAGAATGCACACGGCACGCGGGTAACACCGACGAGACGCAGCCAAAGAATCCAAGCGCAAGCTTTTTCAACGCACCCACCACTCTGCTTCGCGATTGGGAGAAGCAGGGGTGGCTACTACGACGGAAGCGATACTAACCCACACCAAAAGGAGATTCGTCCCTAAAATAGAATTTATTTTGTCTGTTTCAAGGAACGTGAGCTCGCAACTCTTCCTCCTCACCTGCGGAGAACTGCTCGTCCGGGAACAGACAAGCCTATGAAAGGAGCATAGCAATAGAAAATAGCGAAACTAGCAAGGTCCCTTTTTTGAAGATCATACGTGTGTAACGTCACTGATACGACCCCATTTCAAAAAATTCCGTCGGGTACGTGTGCGGCGAAGATTCGCACGCAGCTGTAACACCCCAAATCAATGTTGGCAGTTGGGTGGTTAGGGTGCTCTTTGGGATATTGTTATGCCAAAAAATTGACAGACCCCACGTACAGTGGAAATCGATGATATTCCCAGCACGAATGAGAAATGTTGATATGTCATTTTAAAATCAGCACAAAGTTACGAGGTGGAGGTGAATGATGCCGTACATGACTTCCGTGTTAGGATTATAATGTTTGGATGTGTCGTTTACCTTCGTCATATATTTAAGTCACGTGATACCAAAATAATTATGTGTGGAGCTAGCGAAACAGCCGTGAGAATGCTATGAGCGTGGTATGTTGCAATGTTCTTAGATGACAAGTGTGTCAGGATTATCATGTTTGCACCAGTAATGTATTTTGCCATCCAATGACGACACGTACTACCAAATTTTGTATAAGTGGAGTTAGTAAAACAGCCGCGAGTGCGTCCTGAAGGGCCCTATTATAATCCAATGTAGCGTTGAAGCGCGCGCACGCTGGGCACAGTGACGCTACGTTAGCAAAACACGAGCACTCTTTAGTGCGACGCTAGGCGCGACCGACGCGACTAGCGTCCATCGGCGCGGCTTGACGGCAACCAGCGAGAAATGTGACACGCTGCATTTCACGTCGATGCGTTACACAGACAACACTGCGTCTCCTTCTTTTGTGACAGAGGGACGCCGGACGCGCTCAAACGTGCATGCGTCAAAGCAATGCAGTGGAGCGCGCATGCAAATATATGGCAGCACCATCGCCTGGCGTGGCAACACCGGCGTGGCGCGATGAAATGAACGCCAACGACCACGCGCACCGCTTCACCTCGAAATGTACTGGCCCCTTGACTTTGGCATGTAGTCATGTATTCACAAGACCGGCATCTCCTAATTATCATGTTTGGATGTGTCATTTACCTATGTCGTCCACTTGCATCACGTAATGCGGTGTTTGGTACAAGTGAAGCTTGCGAAACGGCCGCGAGCGCATCATGAGCGTAGCACGTAGTCATGTTAATATATCACAGGTATTTCATGTTTATCATGTTTGCACCAGTATATTACCTTCATCATCCATTCAAGTCCCGTAATGCCAAATTTGGTATAAGTGGAGCTAGCGGAACGGCCACCAGTGCATCATGAGCGTGGCATGTAGTCATGTTGTTACATGACACGCTTTTCATGTTTATTATGTTTGCACCAGTATAATACCTTCGCCATCCAATCACGTCCCGTAATACAAAACTTGGTATATGTGACGCTAACGAAACGGCTGCGAACGCATCATGAGCGTGGCATGTAGTCATGTTGTTACATGACACGCATATCATGATTTTCTTGTTAAGGTCTGCTGCTTGTGTTCGCCATGCAATAATCCCATACCATGCCAGTTTTGGTACATGCTATGTGAACTAAACCACCGCAAGAGCTTCAGAACCATGAAAGGTAAATCTTGACATTCATAACAAATACGTTTAGATTTTCATATTATAGCTAGTCAAATGTGTTCTTCATACGGTCTTGTTATGCCATATCAAATTTGGTAATAATACCATTATCAAAACGGCCAGGAGAGCTAAACGTCGTAGGCGGCTAGATAGATAGATAGATAGATAGATAGATAGACAGATAGATGGATAGAAAGATGGATAGATAGATAGATAGATAGATAGATAGATAGATAGATAGATAGATAGATAGATAGATAGATAGATACGCTCAATGTCGCCGAAATTCGCTTAAAAATGCTTCGCACTTAAAACCAGTAATTGCTTAGCAAACTGGCAGGATGTGTAAAAATAGGCTTGTTATATAACTAAAGAGAAACTTGAATACAATGACTTGGTATTTCTTTGTTCAAGGCGTATCATTTACAACAAATAGGTGAGTCCAACGCATTCGCGTAACGTTTACGGTGCTCCGCTGATGGCATGGAGGCCGATTTACTCAATTCCGACCGCAGCGTTCGTATTTACATGCAGGTAAACTTCAAAGGTTCTGTGCTTTTTGAGATGTCCGCGCACATAAAAAAACACCAGATGGTCAAAACTTCCGAAGCATCCTATCACTGCAGGAGCCCCTATTGTCACAGGGCACTTTTTGGGTGGAATGTGTATTATAACGAAATGCTAATTATTAAAAAAATATTACCTAATATGGATAGGGATATTCGGAGTGGTCCTCGTAGCTTTGGACAAAGGTCTTCAAGTATTAACTCAGGAACAGGCGATCGTTGACACATAACCATTTACGAAGGAAGATTACAAGCCAGGTTAGTGCTTGAAGCCGGGCACACCGATTCCGTAGTTCGTGTGCTACACCTTGTACAAGTTTTGTTCCCCTGCAAAGGGACGATCCGGCTTATGTTTTGTAGGAAAGTGCATTCGCATGTAGCTTATTTTTTTAATAATTCTAACACGTGAATGGTATTAGTTGGAATTAAAAAAGTCATTCCATGTTATGTTGTGATTCACGCAATATTGATGCAATTTAAGTATATTATTGAGTGGTTAACGCATTTACGTTTTTTGAATAGATGAAGTTTGGCCTATATATTTCATGCAAAAAAGCCGAAAGGGGTAACTATGTGACAAGTTCTCAATTGCAAGATATATTTGTCGAGAAGAACACACGAAATGATTCCCCGATTTCCCTGTTGTCATTGTGTCACCGATAAGGCTCAGACACCTACATTTTCTTACCAGGAACAAAAAATACCAGAACACCCAGCACGAAGTTGACGAGAATCAGGAGGGTGAGTGCGTGGGAGTACATATTGAGCAGGAAGGTGTTCTCGCGCAGTGCCCCAACGCATCCACATGAGCTGACCGTGAACAGGGCGAGCCCGAATGAAAAGAGCAGCACCTCCAGGTGCGACAGTAGCGTGCCGGGAAAGTCCAGGTTTTCCAAGATGCGCTCGTCCTCCTCAAACTCCCACGATTCCACCAGAAAAAGTGCCCCGGCCAACATGAAGAACGCCCCCACGATCCACAGGAGAAGATTGAGAAGCAGCAGCGGGCATCGCACCTTCAAAGAGAAGAAACCGAATTTCAATGAGTGGCTCACGTCAGCATTCTATAGGCAGCTATTATATTAGCCGATCTTAGGAATTCGTAAATTGACGAATTTGAAGCGACATTTTCTTTTTGAACTACTCCCGGTTGATGCAGTACGATACACTACAATACGATACAACAGAATACATTTATTTCTTCGAATATAAGGGATTTAGGGTATACTAGAGGTGAAGAGCTGTTGAAAAAAAAAACACAGTAAATCCATGAAGTGCAAGATAATGAGTGGGGCGATGAAGCATCCGTCAGTCCGTCAGTCCATCCATGCTAGCGTTCGTCCATTCGTGCTTGCTTCCTTCCACCCGTGTGTCCGTCTGTGCGACCGTCCTTGCGACCGTCCGTGCATCTGTTCATGCGTCCGTCCGTCTGTCCAGGCGTCCGTTTGTCTGCCCGTGAATCCGTCCGTCCGTGCATCCTTCCTTCAGGGCCGTACGTCCATGCGTTCCGTCCATCGTGCGTCTATCGATGCGTCCTTCCGTGCGTTCATTCATGCGTCCATTCATGCGTCTATCCACACGTTCATTCGTGAGTCCGTCCCTGCGTTCGTCCATGCGCCATCCATGCATTCGTCCATGTGTCCGTCTATCTTTCCGTCCGTCTGTGCATCTATCTGTCTGTCAGTACCACCATTTCGTAACTTCTGGTCATATATTCTTCATACTGAAGTACTGTCATCCAGAGGACCTTCCAAGGACTGAACAAGAGGTGGCACGGCCGGACTAGACATCTGGTCTTCGTGTCTAGTTCTCACCTTTCACCGTGAGTTAGACGCCTTTGACTGAATTCTTAACACGTGTTTGGTCAACGGGTGTGCAGCATGAGCAGTACTTTTAGGGGCGAAGCTCCTTATGGCGTGGCTTGTGCGTCCCTCGTAGTACGTAACCACCAGTGACACATACTCGAAATAGGTAAACATTCGACCTCCAAGGTGGTGCCGGTGAGAGATTTCTTCTGTGCGTTGTTTAACAATAAAAATATTGCTCAATGTACCAGCCAATGGCTGCTAATGGGGAATGAGAGACGGGAGCATTCGGCTTTCAGTCAACGCGCACGCTGCTGTCCCCATTAGCAGCCATTGGCATGTACATTGAGTACTATCGGACAAGAAAGGGTTGCTACGTTTTACTCGCTGGGCGTAACCTCCTTGGTTTTAGAAATCTTTAGCGAGCATTGGGCCGCAGCGCCATGAATACAGTGAACTCGTATATACCATGAACTCAAGGTGTTTGAAGGTGGGAAGTAGATACGAAGCGCAAGCCGTAAGAAAGTAAATGTCGGATTCTCCTGTCTGTCATTTCCCATTAGCAGCCATTGGCATGTATATTGAGCACTATCTGACAGGAAATGGTTGCTACGTTACACTCGCTGTGCGTAACCTCCTTCGTTTTACAAAGGTTTAGCGAGCATTGGGCCGCATTGCCATGAACACAGTGAACTAGTATATACCATGAACTCGAGGTGGTTAAAGGTAAGAAGTAGACCCGAAGCGCAAGCCGCAAGAAAGTATGCGCGTGCCACCTCTCGTTTAGTGCTTGGAATGTCCCCTGTATGGCGGTGCTTCTATATGGGGAATATATGATGAAAAGATGCGAGATGGTGGTACTTGTAGTGTTGAAAAGATGGACGAACGGACACACAGACAGATGCATGGATGGATGCATGGACGAACGCAAGGACGACACACGAACAGACGCACGCACGGACAGTCGGATGGACGCATGGACGGTCACACAGACGGACGCATGGATGGACGGAAGCAAGAACGAATGGACGGCTGAATGCTTCGCCTCACTCTCCTTCATTCACTCTGTGGATATGCTGCCAATTTTTTTCTAAACACACAGTGGTGTGCTGATAAGTGAATTCGGTAATCTCTGAATTTTTCGTCGATACGACCTCATCAAGTGTGAGACCCATAGGACGGCTTTTAGTTCTCTCATATATAGTACAATACCGAGTACCGTAATTTGTTATATACTTTTTTAAACACAGTTTCTCGCCTTGGATATGTTCCGTAATTGATAATCTGTTCACGCTCTCTGAGCTTATAGCCTAGAAAATACTGACCTTAATTGCGACTATTGGTTCATTAGATATTGTGTCCTAACGGGTACGCTTTACACACATAATGTCATGCGCAGAGCAAACAAGTGATGGGCTTAGAAGTTTTGTGATAAGTAGAGTATAAAAAAGGTACGCTGGATTATGTGCAAGATATAGGATAAACAAAAATATTGCTTATATACCTGATGAAGAGATTTTCGGAGAGCTCTATTACTTTGATTGATTCTTTGGAGCAGGCTTTTCATTTACTTAAACAAGCAGGAAACTTATGATGGTAATCCCGGAACGTTAAAAAATACAATATTGACCCGCACGTTAACCTATCATATCAATAATGCACTATCGATACTGTGGTAAGCTCACCACTGGATTGACGTCAAGAAGGATCGTTGTCTCAGGCTGCGGGCTGCTGACCGGAGCCTAAAGTCCACTTGAACGTGAGCTTGCACCACCTTCATCCTTATGTGGCCGGGACATGCAGCTGATGAGGTTGAAAAGGACTCTGCTTTGTGGTTCACAATATACACGTTCGTGTATGTTCTTCTTCTTCTTCTTCTCATCTCATGGCTCTCACCCAATGCAGAGAATTGTTGTTGTTGTTGTTTTCCTCTGCAAAGGGCTCGTACCCAAAGGAGGGGATTAGCCGATTGTAAGGTGAATTTGCCCGATACTTTCAGCATTGCTTCATTCTTAAAAACTTTTGTTATTTGATTACATTCTGAAGCGACAATTGCGAATTTGCAGAAAAAGAAATAAAAGAAAAATAGAGAGACCATAGCTTAGCAAGAAAATCGTTTATTCGCAGTGATGTATTCCTGAACGGCGAATAAAACATCCCTGTGGCAGAAACTCAGCATAGATGCTTCAAATGAAAGAAAATGAGGTGGTGATTATTGCAAGCCGAGTTTTTGAAGAGGTGGTGCTAGTATGCTTCGCCTGAATAAATCAAAACGGCAACAATGTAATAAAAAATGACAGATCGTTTCCTCTTTGTTACAGTAAATGCACATAGAGGACTTCAATTAACCTGGTCTATGCAAGTAAAAATTGAAGGAGCTAATGCGGCAAAGAAATATTGTGATGACAACTTCCATGATCTTTGAAATAGACAGTTCACTGCGCCAGGGAAATAACAAGTGGTTGTACTCTGGAGAAGCCGTCAGTGCAGGGTCTGATAAATTTTGCCTGATTTTAAGTGTGCGAAATCGCGCCACCGTAATGTGTACTGTAGGAGGGAAAATAGGAATGTTGGGTGTCAAAAGCGATGCCTTCGCAAGAGAATCAGCTATTTCATTTAACAACAATAAGCCGAAGTGTTAGGTGAATTTGTTTTTTTCTTCGCAATACCACTTGTATATGGTAGGAATAGGTTTAAAAACAAATAATTAGTGAATAATAGTACTATTCAAAAGTATAAAAGACTGAAGATCTTACCTTTATATTCTTTTAGTCTGGCTGACAAATTCCTCTATTCCGTAGTGAACATCCCTGTGACTGTACCCCAGAGTAGAGGCGCCGAATGCTCAAAGTGACCTTCTTAAAACAGCATCTTTTTTTCACCTATGGCTTGTGGCGCATACTCACCGTGGGGGATCGGCCAAGAATTGAGTGGTTTTACGAAATAGTATGAAGCTTCAGAAGAATACAAGTCATATATTAGAAAGAATACCGATTACCTTGAACACTATGGTGCTTGACCTAATGTACACATTTGAACAAAAAGAAAACAAGGAAACAAAAATCTCTTTAGGTTAGCGTATTACCCTTACTGTTATACGTATAAATGTCGTATATATGTCAGCATAATAATACTGATAAATTACTCAATTGATGAGTTTCATTATTATAGTCCTTGACAGCCACGCATACCTTCTCAATGGAGAACCGAGAAATAGAGGCTCCGAATGACCAAATGACAGGCAAAAATAAATTCAATCTAATACCACGTAAAGTTATTCCTAAAACAATTTTTCGCTCTGTAATGAACCGAGCGCAGGTATAAAAATTATTTATTGTTTTCAGTTCACCACAGAGCGTGCTCAGTGGTGAAGGTGCCTAACCCCACCTGTGTTTGTAAAAATTTAGAAGCGCAGCCTCATAACATGTACTTGTAGTTTACAAGTTTAACAAAGGCATACTGCCAGGGATATAATAATGTTGGTCCATTGATTGGGTGGTATGTGAGGTTTAACATCCCAAAACCACCCTTTGATTATGAGCGACGCCGCAGTGGAGGGCTCCGGAAATTTCGGCCACTTGGATTTCTTTAACGTGCACCCAAATCTGAGCATATGGGTCTACAGCAATTTCACTTCCATCGAAAATGCAGACACCGCCTTTGAGATTCGATCCCTCGACCGGCGGGTCAGCAGGTACTGGTGCATGGAACGCCTTTAGTAGTTAAGATTCAGCACTAACAGAAAGTGTCGCACTGGAAGATAAAGAATATGTATCATGACAGCTGGTGTAATTGCCATTTCCAACAGGCGCAAAGCGGCCACAACTGTCAAAAGTTCAGCCACAAAAACGGGTATAGATCAGATAGTTGAAAAGTATAAGAACAGTATGAATTCGTTCTAAGTATACCAACACAGCAGTTTTCATCTGATTGTAATGCGTCTGCAAGAACAATAACAATTGTTGTAATATTGCGCAGGTGATCTTGTAATAAAGCATCTAAGTTATTACAGGGAAGTCATGGGGCTTTATTTGAAAAAATATCATCAAATTGAATTTTCAGAGGGTATGACTTATGACCAGTCGGGATGCTATCGCATATATGTGCGTTTATGACTTGTTGGCTGTGAAATCTGGCTATGAAGCTTCGAAATTCATACCGGGTTGAAAAAAAAGGCCGTTTCTCATTGTCGTAATAGTGAATCATGAATTCTCAAGATTGTTTGTACAGTTAAATGCAAATTCTGCTGGGAATAGAAGGAACTCTCGATTATAGGTACAGAACGTAATGTTAGGAACTGTTTTATGCAGGCTAGGACATAAGCGCAAAGCTTGCCTTTCCGAAAACAAAGAAGAGGTCTAATTTTCAAGCTGAAGCCTTAGAGAAAGGTGTACAACCGGCTTCCAAAATAGGACAAATGTATAAGGCATATATCAATATCAGCGGGTCTCTTCTAATACTTCTGAGGTAGTTGCTTAGCCTACGTAATACGCCACAGGCCCGCGCATGTTTTCCGGCGATATATTCAATTTGAGGTCGCCAGTTAAGCAAAGTATAATGAATTACTTCTAGTTGCTTAATAGATTCTGCCTGTCGTATATCCTGATGATAATAAGACAGTGAGATGTGCACACGACACTGCAGTGGGAGAATAAGAAGCGCGCATTCACCCGAATTAAGCATAAATCACTTACCATCGAGCCAGCTATCCATAGTGTTATGGTAAATCTGTAGCCGTTTAGATAAAGTCTGAATGTGATGAGCGATTGCAAAAAACGCAACATCGTCCTGCATAAACAAAATTTGTTATGTTCTGGTGACGTGTAATGGTGCCTGATCAGTGCATTAAATGGCACTGGGAAACCACTGAGCCTTGCGGTAGTCCTCTTATTTGTTTGTGAGTTGATGATCTACACCACCTTTAAAAGAGTGAAATTTTCTGTCTGCAAAAAAAGTGCGAGCCTACGTTATTAGATACGTTAGAAATCAAGCTATTTTAATCGATTTATAAAGATACAGTGGCTCTACGGTGTGAATGATTTAGCGAAGTGTAACGTAATTAAAGCTGCAGATTTGTTACATTGCCGAGCAAGTTGCATAGGACTTTTCAAATGAACATGGATAGTCAAAACTAAACAACTAGTCCTTTAACCCAATCGAACAGAGGCTATAAACTGACCTCTCGGCAATAAGTTCATTCTTTGTATTTTGATTATCCTTAAACAATTCCACTAAAGTTTAATGTCAATGTGATTGGTCTTTTTGTTATCCAACATGTATGTTCCGTTTGATTTCAGAGCAACATTATAATTTTAGCAAGTTTCCATTCTGGCGGGATCCATGCGTTCCCTAACAATAATTCACAAGTTTCAGCAGAAGATTAGGCAATTCCTGAAGTAGAGACCATAAATAAAAACAATTCTTTTTTTTTTTCATCTGTTCTGCAGATGTCCTTGTCGGCATCGTACTATGTGACTTACTTCAGCTAACAATTTTTTTTAAATCCGAGTGAAATTACTTGCACAAGCGAATTGACGAAAATTTAGACAGTGAAGCAGTGCTTTAAAACTTAGCACGTTGTTTCTAGAGAGTAGTTCATTTCTTCCGGCATAAAGACAATGATTGTAAGGTTAAAGGCGTTGGCAGTACTTTACTTCTCACAAGCTATGGGAACAAATCCCGCTCATTTTTTTTAATTTGGAAGGGTAATGTAATGTGAACTGTCGTATTTTTTTTCGGCACGCTTAATAGTACGCTTTAATACGAGAGCAAACAATTGATAGTATTTCCAGTTTTGTTGAGTACTGATTATTGAGAAGTTTTCTACCGAATTTAGGCTTCTATATCCCGCGTAAACTTCATCCTGTCCACCAACAAGAGGAAGGTGATTACTCAATCGAATAGTGAATTCAGTATTTTTTCTAGAATCTCTTTAGCATATAGCCATTCGTACATGCAATCTCGTTAGCACTCGCATTTGAAATTTAGAAATGGCACAATGCAGAGAGGCATGGAAATTTACCATGGTTTTCATATGTGCGTGTTGGCCGATCTAAAGTTATTACTCAACAAGTAATATAAAAACAATAAGAAGGTGGTCGCTGTTAGTTTGTTGAGTCAACAACAGCCGATGAAAAAAAAATTGATTGCATTGAAGAAAAGGGGTCAATCCCAATACTGAGCAAGTCCTGATTTCGGACAAATGTTACGTGGCCTTTATTCGGACACGAAAGGCTGTGGTCAGTGATCTTTCCCACATCCGCCTTCAACAAAAATTGTCCTTAGCTCCCAAGAAAAATGCAGTGAATTAAAGTCTTCTGTGAATACAGTTTTTCCTTCAACAGGCTGCCTAAACACTGCCACCGTGACTAGTGCTTTAAACACCAGAAAGAAAATGACAATTAAGAAATGAAAAACGCCTGGTATCCGGGGAAACCAAGGTATTACTACTCTTTCACGCCCGAGCCTAACATTCTGAAGGAAATTTTCGCCTATCGCATAATTTGCTTGATACAATTATTATTAAACAACATCACTCGTTTGACGATCTAATCGAAAAAGAAAACAAACCAATGGTCGTCTTGTTCCACTGCATGATTAGTGTGGCTGATATTGTATAGTAAAGACAAATTAAAAGATATAAAGACTGTTCTAACATGTTTCAAAGGGTTACAATATCTAGCCGCACCAATAATCTCACCACCTTTGTAGTACTATTACACTTTTTAGGGCACATCTGTAATTAAATAGGGCATTGAAAACAGAGAAAAAAAATTACCCACTCAAGGGGAAATATTACCCTAATGAACGACCCTTACCAACATAAAAAAATGAGGGGGACTGTGTCACATATTTCTGTTTGAAGTCTAAAGAGAAAGTTGTGCGCTGGCAGTCATTGATGTACCTTGCATATAAAGAAAACCACACTACTTAGCACTGGTACACTTCCAAAGTTAGAGGGGTCCTGCTTCACTACTCACCAATGATCAAGTAAAATGCTGAGCGAGGGGAAATTCAGCAATAAGGCGCATGTAATTGAAATGGCTTTTGAAGACCGTACACGAAACGCCAAGCACACACGGCAAATTTGACAATATTTAGAGGAAGACTGCGGTTGTCGGAGGGAAAATTGCTTGATTTTCAGTTGAAATATTTGACAATAATGGCAGAAAATGCAATTGTACTTTCTGCGTTTTTATGTTCCTGTCCCAAAACTTTTGCGCCTGTTATACCCATATTGTCGGCTGCAGTGAAAGTGACGCCTGTTATATTCACCATCAGGTGCCACAAACGCATGAACACTGTTTTTTACGTATCCTGCATGAACTCGCCAATGACAGAATTTTATTTATTTTACTTGTCGATATCGTAATGTGCCGCAACGTGATCAACTTGTGTTCGGCGCTTCACTTGAGGTCAACAGTGAGACTGTGGTCGTAAGAGCACTTATAACCTTCTTGTAAATTATTCGACTCGATGTAGAATATAGCACTTGGTCAACTGTAGCAACGGTATATATTCACAACCATATATCAACATCGTTATCCATCGTGTGGTTGCTTTACCGTTTTCCTACCCCGGTGTAGATGAGCAGGCAAGAGAACACTGTTACTCACGCAGGCCTCTATGCTTTTCTGGGAATCAAAATCCCTCTGTCTAGGTAGATTTCAGCTTTTTCATTCAAAGACGGTGTCACCTCTACGTCATGTACTGTACCACTTTATTCCTCATCCATATTCCCAGAGGGAAATAGGTAATGACGAATGAGCCTTGAATTTCCGATTTCTTTCCTTTGTTCATAGTGAGGCTTT
>NW_023609968.1:0-188164 GCF_013339725.1 Rhipicephalus microplus
GCGCGCAACTTACACCGTATACCTCTGGTTAATGAACAATTGCACTAATAAATTCCTGTCATCTTCACCATGGTCTGCATCATCAAGGTAATGAAAATATTATGGACTAAAAACCTCTGATGTCAAATTTATTTATTCGTTTAATTAACGCAACCGCTTGGCGATTGTCTCATAAGTTCAGGCAACCTTCCCTGCGATGCTAGTTTCAATTAAAGAAATTCTAGAGCGGGCCCTGTATAAAGCATCAAACTCTTCAGACGTGACTTCCGAGGGTGGTCGAGCCAGAGTATATCAAGACAGATTAATCCTCACCGGGGTCGAAAACTCAGCTGCCGGCGTCCATCTAATCACTCTTTCGTATCTTGCATATTCCCTCAGATGGGCTCTTATAGGACGTCCATAAGCGCGAGTGCTACGAGTGAACATGAGCCGCATATGGCACTTGCGAAAGCTGAGCGTAATTCCTGTTTGCGGAGGGCCACTAGATGGCATTACTCTCATTTATCATCCTTTATTTTCACGCCCGGCACAATGCCTGATTTCTCCTATGTTTTGCAGCTTTTTTTTCTACACGAATTTCACGCAGCATGTTACGAACACAGATCGATAAGATGACAAGCCACAACAATGTGAAGTGCCAGAAGACAACGTCGACTTTTCGCTGTAAATTTAATTTTTGCCGCATATGCGCGGCATGCTTGTTGCACTGAATGTATTTTAACGCTATATCATTGATGAGCTCGTTTCTAAATGTTCTAGCGTAGGCGGTTGTGAGTGAAAACTAATCATCATTGCGTCACCGAAAAGTCAACAAACATGCAAATAAAATATATACTGAATTCCGAGTCTGAGTTAAAATTAAACCCGGGTCGTTTGCGTGGCATGCGGGTGTTGTACCATACAGCCACGCCTCTGCTTGTGAATACAGTGAAAATAAGTTCCTTTGCTTGGAAATGAAGAGAAATAACTATTATGCCTTACCAGCGCACGCGTCCTGTGTACGTACATGTTTCACAATATAACAAGTAATACTGCCGTAATATTGCGTGGGACAAGCGTACATTGCCATCAGGCGTCGAAACATGGAATTATCATGGTGTCATAGTTCAAAACCAGTCGCCCTCTCTAAAAAGCCAGCACACACTACTGCACCCTTCGGGCCACGTAGTGGGCGCATAAAATGTTCGAAAAGATTTCGTACAATGGGTGGTTGAAGTACACACTAGGAACAGAATATCGCTATGTCGGTAATCAGCAGACGACCATGAAGAATTGATCGTGGGCTGCTGTCTCCCTTGCAGGCGCCATTAGGTGCGTGTACCACTGTCATCATCATGTACTGTTCTGCGTTCTATTGTAACCATTAAAGACATTTTTTTTGTAATTTTGCTGTTGCGTCGCACGCCATCAATTCACGACAAATGGTGTCGAAGCTATGGAAGGAACTAGCGGAACCGGCAACCTTACTAGCAAGTAAGCCGTGATCATTACAATACAAGAACCACCTGACAGCTAAACGCACTGCTAGACAAATGCAGGTACGTGAGTCACGGATGAGGTGACAACGCTTTCGGGGAGTGCCAGCAACGACCGAATGGTATTCAGCAAGGTCATAGACAAGCTCGTCGCTAGCCGTGACGAGCTTTGGAAGATCAAATCCGCAATCGAGAACGTGATTCCGGTGGACGAACTTGAGAGATAGTACGAGTCTGCGGGGCACAATGACGACCAGGTACTTCAGGTTCTGACGTGCCAGTGGTGTCGTATTGAAGAGCTCAGCTTATGGAATGCGCGGTGGACCTCTACTTGGACGGCGATCAATATGTCTCCTGCCCCAATGACAGAAGCGTCCCAGAGGTTTGGACCTCGTTTACCAAAGCTGACTACCGAGCCATGTCGTGGGGGCGCATGTCAGTGGATATCTTTCTGGAAGCAGTTCAACGGAGCTGCCATACCAACACATTTCTGAGCAAGACGGAAAAATTTTGTTACTTCCACAACTACCTGGTAGATGAAGCCATAGTGGTGATTGCCGGGTCACCAAAGACGCAAGCCTCTTATGAGAGTGCCGCCTGGTTGCTGAAGCAGAGGCTTTGGAACAAGAGCAGTATTGTACAGCAGCACTTCTAAGCACTTCGTGAACTGCAGCCGGTAAATTCTTCATCAGATATGAAGGAGTTGAGCAAGCTTTACGTTGCAGTCCAACTGAATATACGCTGCCTCAATGTTTTAGGCAACGTCATGAGCAATTTTTCAGCAGTGCGCTAGGACATTATGCTTCAATACTTGCCACGAGAAATCACCGTCGTGTTCCACCGCTATAGACGTCTCTAGAAAAAACGACAAGGATCAGGAACATCTGATTCAGGGGAGGCAACCACAAAGTATTGTAAGAAAACAGGAGCATTTCTAATCTATTTCTTTACACAACACACTAGTGTTTTAGGTGTGTGGTGGTTAGGTATGTGGGTGTCTGGTTGCATGCGTGTGTGAAAGTGTCGTGTGTCTGCGCTCTAATTATTTTTTTTTTGAAATGTGCAAACACTGTTTACGAAGACACTCCTCGCTGGTTTATCGCCAATTATGGAGGCTTGTTATAAATGCCGAAAAATCCCTGCATGTGTCCCACTACACCGTTCATACGGCCAAGGCATCGATAATAACTACACCAGATGCTATCTATGCACTAACGTTGAGACGTTGCAGAATCACACGAGAATTAAGATTCGTGCTTCTAATTGCCGCCTTGCACTTGACTCTGAGATTACATTGGCGCTGACTTGGAGCAGTAACATGGAGCCAGCTGGTGATGATGGCTGGACCAGTAGTGGCTGTTTCTGCCACACTTCACTGTAAGAACAAGTATTGTTCATTCACTCTGTGCAGGTTAATGCATAATAAACAAAAGTTTGTGGGCATGCCATAGAAAACCATGTTAAGCTTTGGCAGCTTTCAACAACACATGAAAACGAACACATCAAACCGCACGTTCGCGCGAACACGCGGCCACAAGTCCGTTCATACAGTGGACTACTCTTATTTTACAATTGTGAGCTACATTATCTCTCACGTAGGTATCATTTTTGTTTGTTTATTTTTTGCTATAATGACGTCTGTTTGTCATTGTGTTTGTTTTACTGATTCAAGTAAACATTAGGGTACTTGCTTCACTGAAACTACAGCAAAAAAAATGTATGCGATCGAGATTTACTCGTAACAAACAGAACTATTGGAAGTGGTCTTTCCGTTTACTTAGAAAAAATATTTTGGTAGACACTTACGCGGTACTAGTGACAAATGCGCGAATCATTCATAATGAACCATATACGACATCCTCAACTGGCGTTACAAAGATTTTAGAGAAATCTTCTTGCTGACCTGGTTATTTAACACATTCATTCAGAAATATTTTCGCTTTAGCTAGCATATGAAACTGATTTCACCACCTGCTCTAGAGCAGTCCAAAGAACACGTCGGTAATTGAACATAAGTAGCTTCATATGCTTTGAGATCCCAGACCTGAATAAACAGCAAGGTCTTATTTACATCATAGTTTATTTGGCTCTATCTTTAAGTGGCAGCATCTTTTCATGTAGAAATGACTTCAGAATACTGTACTGTAAAAGCCGTGTACAATGCGCGTCTTCTAAAGATTATTAGAATTGTGTAAACAAATATACGATATATGGCAAATTACCGAAAAGTATATATAATATGTATTAAATTAGCAAAAACTTTCAAGAACGCATATGCGAATATATTGTCAAGAATTTTTCTGCAGACTGCAATGGCAATAGCAGAAGGTAGAAACAAGTCGTGCTACTGTCGGGGTTCAGTTGGACACTGGTAGCCAAAAGACATTCATCCTTAAGAGCTTGTCAAAAGCGCTTGGTTGCACGATCCAAGGAAAAGAAAGACAGACGATAGGTTCCTTCGGAGGAGCATTAGAGGAAAAGACTATGCATTAAGTTGAAGTCAAACTTAGAAGCGCATATAGTTGCGAAGAGGTTTTGTTGAAAGCACTCGAGGTTGGCGTTATATCGAAAGAAAGAATACCGCTCCTGGAAGTTTCACTGAAGAAGTATGAAGACGACAGATTAAAGTTGGCTGACGGTTTGTGCATAAGCGCAGACTGCAAAGAAATTGGAATCTTTGTTGGATCAGGCCAGTACTGGCAAATAATGACATTCGAAAAGTGGAAGCGAGGCTGACAGCAAAAGAGACCATATTCGGTTGGATGGTGCAGGGCAAAACTAAGTTAGCCGCAATGTTAATGAAACGGTCAACCGTTATGGTACTTCACGTTGAAGTGGACAAGTCCGACATAGAGACATGGCTAAGGCATTTCCGGGACATAGAAACCATCGGCATAAAGGGAACTGAGCAAGACGCAAAAAAGAGAGTTTGATGGAATATTTGAGCAAGAACCCAAAGTGTGAAGAGAAAAAGGCACTCAGTACGACTTCAATGGATATATGCCGTGGAGCTTGATGAAAGCAAGGCTGTCGCAATGACCAGATTGAAGCAACTCACTCGAAGGTTACGGGAAGACGAAAGTGTGTTGCGAAGTTACGACAATGCCATCACAGAGTACTTAACTAGCAGAGTGGCAGAACTGGCCGAGGAACAAAGGGCACCAATGACACACTGCTACTACATGCCGCATCAAGCCGTCATCATGGAAGATTGTCAAACAACAAAGATAAGAATAGTATTCGATGCGCCATCATCGTCCACAAAAGGGTCATCTCTAAATGACAACCTGGAAACTGGACCAAACCTCAATTGTGATCTCGTGCACATGCTGATGAGCTTCCTACACCATCCCATTGCAATGACAGCTGATATTGAGAAGGCATTCTTACAGATTTCAGAACATGAGAAAGACAAAGACGCGCTGTGTTTTTTTTTTTTGTTTGGTAGGATAGATTTTCGAGCGGAAGTGATGCGAATATCATAACATGGAGAATGTCAAGAGTGACGTTTGGAACTGCCCCTAGCACTTTTTTGCTCAGAGCAACAGTGCAGCACCACCTCAGCAAGTTGGAGGAGAAATTCCCGGAGACGATTAAGCAGCTGAGGAGAAACTTCTACGTAGACGACATAATAATAGGAGCCGAATCAACCAAAGAAACCGAAAAACTTTACTGGTAATCAAAAGAGATTTTGCAGGAAGCGTCAATGACTCTCAGACAGTTCAACACAAATGAACCTGGATTACAACAAAACATAAAGAGGCAAATGCAAGCTTCGAGGCTTCCACCGAAATAAAGATGCTTGGAATCAGATGGAACTTCAAGGAAGATAGGCTGTACCTACCATCGTTTGACATAAAATACATCGAAACCAGCGGTGCGCTAATGAAGCGCCAAATGTTACAGCTCACTGCAAGCGCATAAAATCCTCTGGGACTCTTTACTCCATTCAAGGTAACAGCCAAGCGAGCAATACAAAACATGTGAAGGAAAGGGATGTCTTGGGACGACTCACTGCCAGAATATCAAACGGAGACTTGGAGGAGATGGATTGAAGAGCTGGAATTGATTCAAGAGTTCAGTGTACCCTGATGGTTTGATGTAAGACAAAGGAGGAACCTATTCACATGGAACTTCGCTTGTTTGCAGATGCAAGTTCTTATGCATACGGAACAGTGGCCTATTTGATAAATCACTACGAGAAGGAAGAGGAGCCGGAAATATTGATTTAAAAGAGAACAATAGTGTCAATGAAGCAAATCTCGTTACCAAAGCTTGAGCTGATGGCTGCGTTGCTGCCTGCACGCATTTCTGAATACATCAGAAGCGGATTTGTAAGGAATATAAATGCTACAAGATACTAGACGGACTCGACCATTGTTCTTAGCTGGCTACACGGAAAGAAAAAACGAGACACATTTGTAGAGAATAGGGTGAAGGAGATAAAAGAGAAAACGAAGCTATCAGAGTGGGAATACATGGCAAGTAAGAGAACCCAGCTGATTCATTGATTAAAACTGTAAGCGCAAAGGCTTTGATACCGTCGGACCTATGGTGGGATGGTCCAAAGTGACTTGTTACGGAAAACAAGACCACAGGGCACACGTAAACGGAAGAAGACACTGAGAGTATTGAATGTTAGGCAACTAACACATACACGCCAATTCTGGTCGTGATAGACGCAGAGAAGTATGGAACATACTTATGATTGCTCAGAGTGACAGTCTGAGTTCTGAGATGCATACAGATTATTAGAAAGAAGCGGATAATCGGCGATCTGAGTTTTGAGGGACCAAAGAATGCAGAGACGGTGATAATAAAATTAGAGCAACGAAAGATGGGAGAACATCGAAAAATGCGAGTAAGTTCCGCGGATCACCCTACCTTACTTTCGAAGGAGTTAAAAAACTCTAGGAAGAGTAAGGCAGTTACTCTGCTCTTGCTGTACTCCCTGCATTTCTGTGAGTGTTCCTATAGGAGATTCTACTGATTGACTTGGTTCATATCAAGGCTACGCAAACCGATATTAAATAAATACCTGGAGGAAATATTCATCTAGTTATATTGAATACTTTTACCTTGCATCACCCATTTCAGTGGAAAAAATTGGCAGCATATCCACGGGGTGAATGATGGAGAGTGGGGCGAAGCATCTGTCCACCCATTCGTTCTTGCTTCCGTCCGTCCATGCTTCCGTCTGTGTGGCCGTCCGTGTTTCCATCCGCCCGACCGTGCGTGCGTCTGTTCGTGCGTCCGCACGGCCATCCATGCGTCCATTCCTGCGTGCGTCCATGCATTCATTCGTTCATGCAGCCATCCGTGCCTCCATCAATGTATCTGTCTGTGTGCCCATTCGTCTATCTAGTCAACACTCCAAGTACCATTATCTCGCATCTTTTCATCATATATTCTGCATAAAGGAACACCGCCATCAAGCGGAAATTTAAAGGACTAAGCGAGAGGTAGCACTCGCACACTTTCTTACGGCTTGCGCTTCCTGTCTACTTCCCACCTTTAACCACCTCAAATTCGTGGTATATACTAGTTCACTGTATTCATGGCACTGCGGCCCAATGCTGGCTAACCCTTTCTAAAACCAAGGAGGTTACGCTCGGCGAGTGTAACGTCGCAACCCTTGCTTGTCAGATAGTGCTTATTCTACATGCCAATGACTGCTAATGGGGAATGAGTGGCAGGAGAATTCGGCTTTTAGTTAGCGCGCACGCTGCGAATTTTTTATTGTTCAACATTGCACAGGAGAAATCTCCTACCGGCACCACATTGCAGGTCAAAAGCAAGACGTGTTACGTAATACGACGAGGAACGAACGGGTACCGTTTTAAGTAGCTTCGCCCCTAAAATGCTAAAAATGCTTGCTTGTTGACTTGATCACAATAGCGTGTTGGTTACCTAACCTTCAGATGCGGTTTAAGTGAGATTGTTTAAATTACCCAATAGTTTGTAAGAAGACGCACAAGCCACGCACATCGGAGACATTGGAGACGCTGCCAGGTTGCCTGGTAGCGTTGTCGTCGTTAGCGTCTCAGAGCGTCTTTGGGCTGGCGGACGCCCATCATGGCAAGCCAGCCCCCGAAGAAGGCGCTAGCCTTTGACGTAGTCGTCCCCGAGGGTACTAGTCCCGAAGACGTCGTTGACGCGACGTCTTCAATAGTAGGAATCGAAGAAGTATAATGCGTTCAGCACTTTGGAGGCCGGAACTACCAAGTTGCCGTCAACAGTGCGGCCGCACTGGCCCAAATCGTAGACGCGTCGCACCATATCATCCGAGGAGAGCGCGTCGCCATCGTACCCCTGCGACCCCAAGTGACCCAAGTGACCGTCCTGTTCCTACCGTGCCACGTACCCAGCGAAGTCCTCGCACAAGCACTCTGTCCCTACGGGAAGGGGCTGCACATCACTAGAGGTCTCATGGGATCGCGCTCAACCGTGACCACTGGGACGCGATACGTCCGCATGGAAATGAAGGCTTCGTCACTGGTGCCCAACTACCTCAAGGTCGCGGGCCATCGAGTAACCTGTGTTTATAAAGGCATGCAGCGAGTTTGCCGTCGATGTGGAGACAGTGGGCACTTCCGCATGAATTGCACAGCTCCGTTTTGTGGAAGGTGCGGCGTTTATGGCCACGACAGGAAAGGCTGCTCGCTGCCGTGTCACCGTTGTGGGGACCCGCATGCCACCGTGGTCTGCACCGTCAGGCCATCGTATTCCGAGGCGGCGTCCAAGGATTTCCCTCCACTTCAACCAGGAACGCCATCTAAGAACAAGTGCGACGATTCGTCAACGCGAGCCGTGGTAACGGACCATGACCAAGGTGCGCCAATCGCGACGCTGCACTAGACATCCACTGCGTCCCCAACGATTCCGGATCTGGTAATCCCTCCAGGTACTGAAAACTTAAGTTCCCCGCGTCCCGTGGCCATTTCTGAGGAATCGCAGGCCAAGCCCTCGTCAGACGAAGCGCCTCGTGAGGACGGCGTCTGGGATAGAAATATTGCATCTGAGGCTCCTCGAGTTGCTGCTCTGTCGACAACAAGTTCAGGTGTTATCGAGGAGTGTACATCTCAAGACGACGACGCCTGCATTTACGAGGAATCCAACAGCACCGCGAGTGAGGCGCCCCTACAAATTGACAAAGACACCAGCCCCAGTGACATAAGCCAGGACAGTGGAGACGTCTTTGTACCATCCTCGCTCAAGAACCCGGACACCAAACGCCACCAGATAACTACTCGTGACTTAGAAGCCCCCACCAGAGACAGAAGTCCCCTGCGGACTTCGACGTGATCTCGGAAGCCCCGAGCCTCCGGTGGATCGCCTGGCCGGAAAAAAATGTCTCAGCCACTTGCGGAGCACCGGCTCCCGCACCTGATAAAGGTACCCCTGCATTTGCGTGATCCTATACTATGTTTTCATTTTCCCCATGGCTCTTACTCTAAAAGTTATTACTTTTACCGTTCAAGGTTTCCGAAATCCACGAAAACAGGCTGAGGTATTGGCTTTTGCACGTTCAGTGCACTGCGATTGGCTGTTCGTGCAAGAAACAAATTTTTTCAAGCTATTTGATGTACTCTCACCTCAATCGCAGGTTGCGCAAGAAAATCTCCGACCTAAACAAGACCATCGAGGAGCACTGTTGCGTGCTCTCCAAGCAGCAGTGGGACGAGGTGTGCAACTCGGTAGATGGCCAGATGCGTAATGGCAAGACATGGAACCTGCTCAAGCACCTGCTCCGCGAGACTAACACCAAAACTAACCAGCGGAACGTACTAGCGTGAGCCATGCACGAAGCCAAGCAGTCCTCTTCAGAAGAGGAGGTTTTGAAGCAGCTGGTGCAAACGTACCTCCCTGTCGACTCGAACCCCGCAACAACGTACCCCGAGTACTCAGGACCGGCCAACATTGATCTGAACGCCGAGATATGCCACGAAGAGATCTGGCAGGCGCTTTACGGGCTCAATGGGAGGTCTGCCGCGGGCCCCGACGGCATAACTAATAAGACCCTGCGCAACATGGACGACCGATCAATCGACTACCTCACCGAGATCATCAACGAGGCATGGAAGAGCGGCGAGGTCCCCGACCCGTGGAAGGTCGCGCGCACCGTGCTCATTCCTAAGCCGGGGAGGTCACCCAACTTGGACAACATGCGCCCCATTTCGCTCACATCCTGCGTGGGAAAGGTAGCCGAGCATGTGGTCCTCAATAGGTTGACTCGGTACCTGGAAGACAATGGGCTCTACCCGTACACCATGATTAGTTTTCGGGCCAAGCTTTCGACGCAAGATGCTATGAAGCTGCTCAAGCACCAAGTCATCGACTGCAACACTCGAGACATGCGGGCCATTCTCGGCCTCGACTTAGAGAAAGCTTTCGACAATGTTGCTCACTCTGTCGTGTTACGGTCGATTGCTGAGCTCGGCCTTGGAGTCAGATTCTACAAATATGTCAAATCGTTCTTGACCCGTAGGAGAGCCACCCTCAGTGTGGGAGACCTTGTCTCCGAGGAGATCAAGCTGGGATCGCGCGGCACGCCACAAGGGTCAGTGATATCGCCCACCCTGTTTAATCTTGTCATGGTCGGGTTGTCCAAGAGGCTCTCATGTATCGAAGGCATTAACCACACAATTTACGCGGACGATATTACCATTTGGTGCACAGGTGGCAGCGACGGGCAAGTCGAGCGCTCCCTGCAGGAGGCCATAGACACCACGGAAGATTACCTCCGTCCCACAGGCCTGAGGTGTTCCCCAAGCAAGTCCGAGCTTCTCCTTTACCAACCCACTAGGCGAGGGCTCAAGCCCAAAAACTGGCAGCCGATCTCGAAGAGTGATATCAAGCTCTACACCGGAGATGGCAGTGCAATACCCAGAGTTGACTCCATTCGGGTCCTCGGCATGACCATCGAGTCCAATCGTTCCAACGGCAAGACTATACTCAAGCTCGCCGCCAAGACGAATAACGTGGTTCGGCTGGTTCGGCGGGTGGCCAACCACTACCAAGGCCTCAAGGAAGACAACCTAATCCGCCTGGTCAATGCCTTTGTACTCTGCCACTTTTCATATGTCGCGGCCATGCACAATTGGCAGCGTGCCGAGCGTGACAAGATCAACGTCTTGCTCAGAAAGATTACCAAGCGGGCCCTCGGTATCCCGATCAGGACGCGCACCGAGCGCCTGCTCAAGCTCGGAGTACACAATACGTTGGAGGAGATTCCCGAAGCGCAGGAGCGGGCCCAGCTCGCGCGCCTTTCGAGCTCCCAGACCGGCAGACATATACTCCGAGAGCTCGGTCACTCTACGGCTGAAGTGGACGAGAAGATGAGACAGGTGCCCCGTGAGATTCGTGACCTCATCACCGTGGCACCGATACCGAGGAATGTCCATCCCGAGCACAATCGTGGTAGGCGACAGGCTAGAGCTGCCACTCTTCTCAAGAAGATTCACAGTGAGGAGCACGGCGTCAGCTTTGTCGACGCGGCCGCGTACCGTGGGAGCCGCGCCTTCTCCGCAGTCGTCGTCGACTCCAAACAACAAATCACCAACTGCGCATCGGTTCACACTGACGATCCGACGGTTGCGGAGCAAGTGGCCATCGCCCTGGCCATCCTGGAAGGGGAGAGGGAGGTCATCTATAGTGACTCTAGGTCAGCTATTCGCGCTTTCGAGCGCGGTGTAATCTCCAAGAAAGCCCTGCGCGTGCTCCAAAGTGGTGGCCGCGACGGCATCAAGCACCACGTACTGATTTGGTTTCCTGCACATGTTGGACAGGTCCAAGGCGCTCCCCCCAACCTCAACGAGTCTGCCCACGAGGCCGCGCGCGCACTTACCGACCGCGCGGGTTCCGGGCAACGATTCGGGGCCAACGGGGTTGCGGAAAACAGGGACGCGCCTGCCACGTACAACGAAATAACAAAATATTTTTACCTCGCGCGGAGACTATATTCACTCCCTCATCCAAATCTTAATAGGCCACAGGCCCTTACGCTCAGACTACTGCAGACCGACACGTACCCTAACCTGAGATCCCTTCACGCTATTTATCCTGACGTGTTCCCCAATGACGCTTGCCCCGAATGTGGGGGTGTATCCACGCTGGCGCACATGCTCTGGGAGTGCAAGGCAATGTACACTAACGCCAACACTACATCGATCAGGTGGGAGGCGGCCCTTCGCAGCTCCTCCTGGCCGACCAACTTTGGGCCGTCCAGCAGGCCCGCGGAGCGGCCGATAGGCTTGGCCTAACGGTCCCGACGTGGGAGTCGCCCGCTGCGCGCTGACGCGCGCCTTGCAGGACCTCAATAAAGTTTCGCAACCAACCAACCAACCAATTTGATGTACTCGCTTTCAAGCGCGCGTTTAATCTTGATTCTTTCTTTTCGTACGCCAGCACGCGTTCGACTGGCGTCGGAGTCATTATTTTTAACCGATGTCTTTTACGTAGCCATCGTGTTTCCTTCAATGCCTTCGGACGCGTGCTGGCGTTCGACTGCACCTTTTTTTTGTTAAGAATAAGATTTGTTGCCGTGCATGCCCCAGCGGCACGCGAGAACTCAAACGCGTTCTTCCAATCTCGTGATGCGTTCCTTTTAAATTCCCGACATGTGGTACTTTTAGGGGATTTCAATCGTGTCTTAGACTCACACCCAGACGTTCGAGGTCCGAGTCGCGGCCGGTCAAACTGGAATGCCTGAGAACTCGAACGTCTAGTGCAGCAATTGGCATTGAGTGACATTCATCAAAGTGTGCATGGCAGTATTTATGCCTATACTTGGCGTCGAGCAGCGTCGAGCAGCCGAATTGGTCGCGTGTATGCATCCTTCAGTCTCATTACCTACGTTCACGACACCGGGGTAATGTCATTGCCACCGACACCAGTGTACATTAGCGACCATCGGCCGGTTATGTTCTCTCTCCGCCTGCCAGCGGGGACGCCAACGATTCACAGACCATGGCGTTTCGATTGCCGCGTCCTCCAGGACTCTCAGGCTACGTAGAAATTATCCCGAGCGTTACGCGCATCGCTCGGGCGGATGTAGCTGATTGGGATCGCCTCAAAGAACGGTGGCGTCATCATTGCAGTGGGCCGGGCAGAGGACTTTGCACCGGTATGTCGAAAGATGCGTCATTGTAATCCAGAAGATACGCATTGCCAATCGAGATCCCAGTACTTCCACTGTAATGCGGGCATGGGAAGAGGAGCTCGTTGAACGGTACCAACGTATTAGGCGCGCTTCTTCACTCTCGGCTGCAGCTTGGCGCTGTAGACGTGCACCGTGTTCGCACCCTTGAGGTGCTAAGGTATGCATGCAGAGCTCTGCTTTGTCCACCAGGCTTGCCTGCCCACTCGCTGAACTCTATCGCCCCAGCTGCTGCGGGTACGCGCGACTTTCAGGAATTCACTCAACACTTTCAGTCAATAGCTCAATCTGGTGCTAATGTCTGTTACCCAGGATCCGTTTCTTCGCATCCTCTGCTAAAAGATTTACCTCATGATTCCAACATGTCAAATGACGTCCTCCTATCACCGCCATCCGATGACGAAATCAAAGGCGCATTAGACGCAATGAAAAAGGGATCGGCCCCAGGGCCTGACAGACTCCCTGCAGAGTTTTATGTACAGTTCTGGCCTATCATTGGTCCAACTATGTCACGCGTCATTCGCAAGTGTTTCCAAGATATTACACTTCCAACCTCTTTCCACAAAGGCCGTTTAACACTAGTTCCTAAGAAAGACCTAATGTCCACGCAACCAGAAAATTGGCGCCCTATTACCCTGCTCAATGTAGATTACAAGCTCTTGGCCAACATTTTGGTGCGCCTAATCAGTCCATTTCTTCCAACATTAATTGCTCCCCACCAGGTCTGTTCTGTTCCGGGCCGAGAAATACACACCCATACGTGGTTAACGCGTGACATCATTCAATACACCACTAGCCGATGTGCGCAACGACTCCTGGTTTCATTAGATCAAGAGAAAGCTTTTGATTTTATAGAACATGGCTACATACTAAATGCTTTACATGCATACGGATTCCCGGATAAGTTCATTGACCTCATCCACGCGATGCACACTAATTCAGAAAGTACCCTTTACTTAGATTCCCGTGAGAGTCACGCATTTAGAGTCACGCGTGGGGTCCGTCAAGGGTGTCTCCTCTCCCCAGTGTTATTTATCTTTGCATTAGAACCCTTCTTAAGGGCCGTTGAACATCACACGCAGATTCGTTGCTTACCTCTACCCGGTAACACTCAAGTAAAGGTCACTGCATATGCAGATGATATTACTCTATGTCTACCTAATGAACAGTCGCTGCAGCATGCTCTTGATACATTCCGTGATTTCGGTATTATCTCCAGTGCAAGGTTAAACTTTTCTAAAAGCCAGTATTTTTTCATTGGAAACCCCAGCGGTCGTATGAACATCACGTCGCCTTTACAGTGGTCTGCTGAGATTTCAATACTCGGAGTTACTTTCACTGCACTTGGTATACAGGATAGCATCTCGTCATCCGTTGTACAAACTCTTCTAAGTGATATCAAAGTAGCCAGGTACTTCGAATTCCCCCTCTTAGAACGCCGATACTTAACTCGAACGGTGTACCTAGGAAAATTTTGGTACCTTTGCCATTCTGTTAAACCACCGCTCTACGTCTGCAGGAAACTGCAAAGCTGCATCAGTTCATTTTTTTGGTCTGGTGCCACAGAATTGTTATCGCGTTCAGCGTTAGCTCAACCGCGAGATCAAGGTGGTTTTGCATTCCCCGACGTTTCAGTCATGGCTTCTACATTGTGCCTCCGCACTCTATTGCGAATACTAAGCAAGGATGGTATGCCCGCTCAGACACTGGCTCGCTACCATCTGGGGCCATGACTACGTGTCTTCTTGCCGGATAGCCAAATAAACCAAGGTCCCCAATCAACTGAATTACCATCTTTGTATTGAGCTCTTTTGGCATTTCACCGACTTTTCGAAGCTACGTGGCCATAGATAGAGGTGACCGATTCTAAAGTGGTGGACACAATGGCCGCCCTTCTACGGCCCTTGGTGCCCCAGCATCGTCAATCTGTATTGAACTGCGCTTGGAAACCAATAACTGCGGCAGTGTTGGCAGGGCATTTGAGAGACTTTGTCTGGAGGTCTGGCTGGGGCTTGCTCCCCACGCGAGATCAGTTGCAGCGATGGCAGGTGGTTTGCACTTCCAGTTGCCCCAACTGCGTCATGGTAGAGACCAATGGACATGCGACGTTTGAATGTGTGCTTTCCCGCTGTTTTCGGCGTGCGGTTAATGCTGGTTTTCGGGGATAGGGTGCGCGAACTTTCGTGTCTTACGGCCGATTTCCGCGTAGTCGTTTCTCCGCTCTCTTAATAGTTGCGGGGCTGTTCAGCCTTTGGAGAAACCGATGTGAGGCCGTACCTGCCAATTGCCGCCGGCGTGCTTTGTGGTCGATACTGGGGAGAATAAGACGAGAGATCCTCGCGTTCCTCTCCGACGAGCTTTCCTTCCTCGGGGAGCAAGAGTTTCTGCGGCATTGGTCGTGCCCTTTCGTCAAGGTGGAACACGAAAGGATACAACTCATTTTTTGACCGACTTGGTGCTAAGCAGCGCCCGTTGAGTTGTTTTATATAATTTCATTTGTTACATATCGTGTTTCATTGCATCTATTGTATCGTTATACCATTGTATCATTATATTGCATTGAGTTCTTGTGTACATATATGCCAACATTGTCATGTATATTAGAGCGAATTTCTTCACTGTAACGTAGTGATGTTAGTCGTGAAATATAGATGTGCCGAGGTGTATATGCCCTGTTACGTGAATGGTATGAGCCTTTGTGTTCTGTACATGCTGTAAATAAATTTTTTCTAAACACAAAAATGCGTTTCAAAACCTAAAGCAAGGTACATGTTTCGGCTATGTTCACTTTTTCTATATAAAGACAAAAGCGAAGGTCATGAAAAAATCAATCGAATCGGAGGGTTCCGTATTTCGTGCCACTTCGGGTTCTCTAAGGTTCACCTAGACACGAACAGTTCGCCTTCATTTTAAATGAAGCTGCGGCGGCCAAGATGACAGAAAATCTTCCCCTTTCGAATTATACAAGCAAGCCAGGTAGGTACCAGATATTATCATCTCCCTGCTCTGAATTTATTGCCTGGTAGTCTGTTTTGTTCTGTGCCCGTGTGAAACATGATAGTGTACAAACACGAAGGAGAGAATGTTGGTATACAATGCTGATACATTTTCAGTGGCGTCGTAGAACGTCCACTTACAGACGCTAATCAACCAAGTAAGTTGATGCAATAATGACAAGTTTGGAGCACCTGGATGGGAGGTTGAAAATTTCAGATTAATCGAATTTGTCCTGCCCTTGCTCTGTGTGCGAGAGAGAGGTCTCTGCCTTCTGCGATGCCTTTGTACGAGACCAAATATTAATATAGTCACATGATGTCGAAGCCTTGTACTTGTATAAATAAAAATAAGCAGTCATGTTTCAGGCTTCAATATCATTATCATTTGATTGAAATAAGTTTTACGCCTGATAGATGCACCCGCAGTCTCGGTGTATGTTGTTTAGTGATTGTGGTTCATCTCACGGGAATGGAGGAGTCCTGTTATGTTCGCTTCAAGAAATTTCATTTTTCTAGATTTATTGTGGCTTGTAGCAAGGTACTCAGAATTTTTGGTGTCTCGCTCTATGTGATTATCAAGTTATTCGATGGCTTTACTGTGCCAATAGTGATACCATTGTTATACGGTATTGGATCACAGCCCTAACGTTAGGGGCGGCCAGCAACTTGATAGCTAATATCTGAAAAACAACGCCCACATGTTAGACAGCAAGAAGTACGTACAAGCATCCGTACTCTGTAAATCAATTTATCGAAGAGATGCTTTAGCAGCAAGACCTCAGAAATTGCACTTTTTTGTCAGCTAATCGGAAATTCTTCATGAAGGTACATTTCACGATACGTGTGACCATTCATATTGCCGCAAACAGACTGCGAGATATGTCAACTGGTGCAATGCTATTGGACAATGAAGGCCGTGCTAGTGCACAAATTCCACTATGCGCTTACTTTAGTTGTAAACTTTATGAAATTTATTTATGCTTTCAAAAGGAACATTTTTTATATCAATTCTTTTTCTGTCTCAAGTAATTTCACTGCATTCGCATTGTTCACGCAGTTTCACTTTTGGCAAATTGGTGTATAAGCATACTAATTCTATCACACACAGAGAGAGAGAATAAGCTCGAGTGAAATACAGCGAGATCTTAGGATAGTGGTTAAAAAAATGCCGCCGTGGTAGGTCAAGTGCCATAGCAGACTCCGCGAAAAACGAAGATGTTGTTTGTCTCAAACCTAGCTTTTCTTGTCCACTTCACTTTGTTTTCAGTATGGTAATATAATTCCGGTAAACAATATGTGTCTACATTAATGCCAAGTTCAGTATAGTCAACAGTAGAGTCCCCGGTAATAAATTTGTTTATTGTAGCAATGCGAAGGAACGTTGCAACACCCTTCATTTCTCATGATGGTCAATTAGTGCTATTTCAATATTAGTAAATGATCGGTGATCATGTAGGTCACAGGTATCACCATACGATCTATCGAGATCACTACGACATTCACCAATATACATAGTGGGGCACAATAGGCATTGTTTCTTTTCTTAGTATAAAATTGTATTGCTCATTATGACTACCAATTCATATTTTGTATACTCGCGACAAAAATGCACAGCAAAAGCATGGTACTCTGCGTGCATTTAAAATTACTTTTCGTTTTTTCGGTCAAGAACAAAGCGAATTAAACTCATATAATATTTCAAAATTATTGTAAAATATTTTAGCAAAGCGAGAGTGATATTAATGATATTATCTGGGGCTTAACGTCTCAAAACAACCAAATGATCATGAGAGACGTCGTAGTGCAGGACTGTGGAAATTTCGATCACCTAGAGTTCTTTCCCTTGCACTTAAACCTGAGCAGGCGGGCTTCAAACAAGCAGTACGATAGTGACTACGCGGGGACAGAATTTCCAATGATATTTCCCACTCACTTACCTTCGTCTTGAGACGCGAGCCGGCTCAGAAGTAGTCGAGTCTTTTATGAACTTCCATTGCATGCATTGCAGGCACAGGGTAGTAGTCGGCAGGCAGTTCGCGGAAACCCTGGAAGTCGGGGTACACAAATAAACCAAAGCTCGGCATTTCTTCTAAAAACAGCGTTGCGTACCCGCGCTTCTTGTACACGCTCCACAGATGCGGCAGCTCGTCGAAGGTCAAGTTGCGAAATAGCCTTTCCACGTCATCACCTGCTAGTCCCGTGAGCAGCGGAATCTGGTTGCCGAAGGAGCTCTCACCCACCTATGATAAACAGGCCACTGGTGCATGTAACAAATCCGGCGTGTATTGACAGGCGCGATGGAAATAGCAGTCAAAACTGCATGCACCAGACAAGATATGTAGCATCTTACTCAACATCATCGCCAGTTGGCCTGAAAACGCTTACTGGGGAAAAAGAAAATTTCAGCGAGACCAGTAACAAAAGGTTGGTGCATTAAACGACGGTAATTTCGTGTTAAGCTTAACATTGCTGCAATGCGAGCCGTCCACCAAGAGCCAGTGGGAGAGAATGGGTGACTGACTACGTTAGAGTTAGCAGCAATCAGCAGAACCAGTATTGCTTTGGAAGTCGTGGCAGCGGTGAGGGCGCGCGCAGTCGAAGCAAAGCATGCTTGTCGACAACTGGACCCCCAAGTGAGCGCCCACGAAGCACAGGCGGTACGTAGGCGGAGGCAAGTGAATCTGAAATCAGAGCGGGCGCGGGGAGCAGCGATCAAGGGGCGAAACCTGTCGTTATCCGTCGTTGGTGGCGTCTTTCTCGATCGCTCGTTCGGGCACAGCTGTAAGGGATGGGACCGCTTGTGATCTGACAACAACCCTACCACCTTCGTCTCCATCCGCAATGACCAGTCCCACAGCAACGCTACCATCGTGCTTCAACGAGACTTTCCGGTCTCTGCCCGTCATTGGCACCGCCAACAAAATACATTGAGTAGCGCGTTTGCTCAACGTGCGAAGACTGTTTTGTGCCAGTAGAGGTTCTGACCATGAGTGTAACACGCTACCTTCTTCGCTCTTTAGGCCCTACCACCTGCCCGTACTTAACTCAGTCGAAAAACGCCTCCTAGCTCCACAACTACCCTTCATGAACATCAGGCTTTTGACTCCTGGTGGCAGCCAGAGCGGCATTAAGGGGCAAGTAGTCAACGTGCTGATGAACGTGCCCAACATCGTTAGAGACGCCATAGTGGAGGGCTCCGGAAATTTCGACTACCTGGGGTTCTTTGACGTGCACGGAAATCTGAGCACATGGGCCTACAGCATTTCCACCTCCATCTAAAATGCAGCCACCACAGCGGGGATTAGGTCCCACGACCTGTGGGTCAGCAGCCGAGTACCTTAGCCAGTAGAGCACAGCGGTGGGGTGAACGAACTTTATTAAAAGTTATTCCAGTTCTTCAATGATAACTATCATGGACGACCACTTGTTGCATTCAGTAGTAAATCTTGGGAAGCCAAATAATTTGTCACATATGATACTGCATAACGACACTTTACATTATGGTAGGGGCTACAGTATACGCTGCCATGCGCTGATGCATTTCACATAGAGTGCAGAAGTAAACAAGGATGCATCTTTGAATAACACAAGTGGCCATGCATAACAAGTGATGTTTGTTAGGTGTTTGCTTGATGCAATGTAGCACATATGGGTTGATCTAGTTCATTAAATGAATTCAAGAACCTGAACGGGTTGACATTAAAATAGAGGCTGCATTAAAATGAAATTGTACACAATACAAAAGTCGTGCATACTTGCCTTTGATATGCGTGGTAATAGAGCTACTAAATACGTTAAAATCATCAAGAAAAAATATCACAACTACCAATACAGTAGTTAATTCATACCGAATCAAGTATTCGGTTACAAAGATTGTCATCTTTTTTTTCACCTTTCGCCATCTTGCCTTGCGCTTTTCAAAATTGCAGAAATAAGATTTCTAATTACGGAAGAACTACTATGCTTATACTTTTGCAGGCGTATTTAGGATATAGCTCCGACACCTCTTTCAATTGCCGTGTTACATTCTGTCGCTATTGGCAGCGAAACTTCTTCGTGTTCTTTTTTAGGACCGCAGGACCGAAGGGGTTAATAATGAAGTACTTGTGCACACGACTCTAGTGACTTGTGGTTTCAAGATGTTCATACTTGAAATCTGTCAAGGAAATGTACTTTAAAATGGCCGTAAGTTATGAGCTAATTTATTCATTGATATATGGGGTTTAACGTCCCAAAACCACTATATGATTATGAGGGACGCCGTAGTGGAGGACTCCGGAAATTTAGACCACCTGGGGTTCTTTAACGTGCACCCAAATCTGAGCACACGGGCCTACAGCATTTCCGCCTCCATGAGCTAATTTATTGACAAGCGTAATGCGATTAGTTAAGTAAGACTAGTTCCACAACCAAGAACTCGCTAAGTCGATGCTAAGTCGGTTCCTAAGTCAATGCTAAGAAGAGAAGGGGAAATACTGTCTCTTTTTCGCAGCTAGCTTATCGGGCATTGGCAATAAGTAATCTTGACCCCGTACCTTATTGTAGCCGAGGAACTCAAAAGCGAAGAGCTCCTCGGTTAGGAGCTTGCGCGTCCGTTTCATGTGGCGGTCAAAGTTAAGCCGTGACGTCGAGTCAATTCCCAGAACGAGGACATTCACGGGTCGTTCGCCTCGAGTTCGGCGCTTTCTTGTCTCCACCTTCTTTCTCTGCGGAATTAAAAAGTAATCGATAAACAGAGTCTCAGCACCCACCACGCAGGTCACGGCAAGAAACTCTTCGGTCAAAGCGGTTCCAAAGACCAGTCCTCTAAGTGGTCCCAGAGAGTAGCCGCCATCATGTCTGACACCGAAGCTCTGATTCCTCATTACCTCGCGGTAGGTACAAACCACGTCCTTCGCAGCGGCGCTGCCGTAGTAGCTAGCCAGGTGACTCGTTTTAATGTAGAGGACGCTGCCGCGGCGATAGATAACGGTGGCTCGGCGGCCCGGACAGCGCCAGTCAAGGCTGGTGTCGGTCTCGTTCGCCCGCCGAATGGTACGGTGGAACGAAGGGTAGAGCAGCATAGTGCAGCCGGACGTGTCGAGGAGACGGCCTATAGGTTGTATCCAGTTCATATAGGCTCGTATCAATTTTACCTCGAAGTATAGGAAGACACAGACGCACGTTGGACAGACAATCACGATGACTTTCCATGTTTCGCTCGAAGGGGCTTTAATGTAGGACATAGCGCGTATCTCGAGCACCCTGAACATGTGTCGTAGAAGAGTTATTCTTGATGACCAATAATGGCCCATGCCCACTACGAAGCATTCAACACTCGTTCTTTGAAATTACCTGTCGGCTGGGTGCACTAGTTTTGCTCATGTTTGCGTCTTGCAGTGTTTTTGTTTTTTATTTTGCTTGTGCATGTCTGTTTTTACACGCGAATATGAAGCAGCATGTGAAGCCAATATGAACTAGTACAAATTTATTACTGATATTTATTCTTTTCGTTGTTTATTAGATTACTTGATTCTTTAAGATACATGACGTATTCTCACAATGATCAATTTACCCATCGTTATCATCATCTGCCTCACTACGTCCACTATTGTACGAAGGCCTTTCCCGTGATGCGCCAATCAACCCGGTCTTGTGCTTTCTTCTGCCACGTTATACCTGCGAACTTTTTTTATCCCATTGGCTCGCCTAACTTTCTGTCTGCGCTTCGTGTGTTTGCCGTCTCTGGGAACCCAGGCAGTTACCTTTAATGACCAGAGGTTATACTGCCTACGTGCTACGCGCCCAGTCCATGTCTATTTATTCTTCTTGATTTCAACTATGGCTCTCTACCACAGCATGCCATCGGCACAGGTTTTTCTCATCCGGTTCGGCAAAAGCCTCACAGGGTGTTGTCATCCGAGCGGAAAGTTATAGCTGAACAAATTCAGGACATGTTTCAGAAGGGCGATATTGAAGAGTCGTGTAGCCCGTGGGCAGCACCTGTGATTTTGGTTTGCAAGAAAGACGGTTCCTGGAGGTTTTGCATTGATTATAGACGATTGAACGCCTTGGCTAAAAAGGATGTATATCCGCTGCCTCGGATCGACGACGTAATTGACTGTCTAAATTCTGCTTCATACTTTTCTTCGCTCAATCTACGATCAGGATATTGGCAGATCCCCATAAACCCTGTTGACAAAGAGAAAATGGCATTTGTAACACCGGATGTACTATATCAGTTCAATATGATGCCATTTGGGCTATGCAATGACCCCGGAACTTTTGAAAGATTTATGGACTCGATTCTTCGCGGACTAAAATGGGAGATCTGTTTGTGCTATCTGGACGACGTTGTCATTTTTGGCCGCACATTCGAAGAACATAACGTTCGTTTGAGCCTCGTTTTGTACTATGTGGGAAAGGCTGGCTAGATCTTGAACTCCAAGAAGTGTCGGTTTGGTGAACGGCAGGCCTTGATCCTATGCCATTTGGTAGACAAAGATGGGGTCAGGCCTGGCCCTCGGAATATTTAAGCGGTCAGTGCCTTTAAGCCACCTACGTCTGTAAAAGAACTTCGCAGCTTTCTCGGCTTATGTTCTTATTTTCGACGCTTTGTGCCTAAATTCGCGGACATCGTGTACCAAGTGACCAGCCTCTTGCAAAAAGACAGTGCATTCGAGTGGACATCGGAATGTGACACTGCCTTCTGTCAACTCAAATTTCTGCTGACATCAGAGCCGATTCTCCGTCATTTTGTGAAATCTGCTCCTACGGAAGTACACAGCGACACAAGCGGTATTGGCATCGGAGGCGTTCTTGTTCAGCGTCATAATGACAGAGAGCATGTCGTTGCCTATACAAGTCGTTCTCTCAGCAAGGCTGAAAAAATTACACTGTGACCGAACAAGAATGCTTGGCAGCCGTATTTGCTATTCAGAAGTTTCGTTGTTACCAGTATGGGCGTCCTTTCACGATTGTAACAGACCATCATTCCCTATGCTGGCTCGTTACTCTCCGAGACCCTTCTGGACGCCTTGCACGCTGGGCTCGACGCCTCCAGGAATTTGACTTTAATGTTGCACACAAAAGTGGACGGCGTCATAGTGACGCCGATTGTTTTTCTCGCCTTCCATTGTCTACGACTGACGACAATACAGACACGATCGACGTTTGCTTTGCAACTGTTTCACGCGCATTTCCTGATGTCAACATGTTCCAGCGGTAGCAGCGCAATGACTTGTCTTTAGACACTTAAATTTATTCGCCACTGTCAGAAGCCCCAAGGGCAGTGGTCGCTTTTGTCTTCGCGATTGACTGTTGTAAGGGTTAATTTCTCGGCAAATGATGCGCGGTATTTGCTGGTGGTTCCCCAAAGCTTGGGGTACAATGTCCTCCATTTCATGCATGATGACCCGACGTCTGGCTATCTTGGATTCATCCGCACTTTGCATCAAACTCAAGAGCACTTCTAGTGGCCTAAAATGCAACAATGTACGAAGCAATACGTCTCCAGTTGCAACAAATACCAGCGCCACAAACGTCCTACAAGCAGTGCGCATGGCCCGGCTCATAACGTATCAATATCCTTAACCACGGCTAGTTCCCTGACCCTCTCGGCTCTGTTCGTTTCTTTTAAGGTTACCCCAATGATTTTTCTTTCAGTCGCTCATTACGTCGTCTTCAATTTAGGCTGAGCCCTCTTTGTAAGCCTCCAGATTTCGGCTCTGTAGGTATCAGCAAGGTACAGCTATTATAAATCTTCCTTTTGAGGGTTAGTAGCAGACTACCATTCATGATTTGAGAATGTTGACTGATTGTGATCCAACCCATCTTTATTCATTACTTATAAAATGAATTTTATATAGAACAATAAAAGTAATTTCAAGTGAATATGAAAATACTTATATTGTTCAAGAATACTCGAGTGTTTTAACTCGAACTCATATGTTCATTTGTTCCTATTGTTTGTTAGATTCATGTAAGCTATACTGTAATTGAACCAACCTAGTGTTAATGTTTATGTGCCACTTACAGGGCCTGAATAGAGAGAGTGTTTTCTTTGTGTAATCAACCCTTGCGTTTGACTTGAACTTTGGACCACTAACAGCGTTCGTTAGTTCACTGATAGGACATCCCCTAAATTGCCCGTGCTTTCGTGATACGTGTCGGGGAACCGATAAATCAGCCCTTAGATCAAGCTGGGTGATTGATAAATTAACGGGGTTTATGACAGATGGCTACATTTGAACTAACGTGCTACTGTAATTTGATCAGTGCAAAAGAGCGTTGATGTTTACAGGATTATACATCCAAAAATTATCACCCAAGCACTCAGTACCAGCGAAGCAGAAACATGTGGCCACAGGCTGTTGCATACATCACAGCCGAAGCCGAAGGGCCACTCGTGAAACTCCTGCCGAAAACGGAAGTCGGCCCTTGCAAATGTATTACCGCCATTCTCTTGTTGACGCTGCTGTGTCTGCAACGCCACTGCCACGGCTTGCCGTTGTCGCTTGTGTTCGGCTCGGAAGGGTGCCGGATTCTTGTAGCGCCGATTCTGCTTCTGCTGTGCCACCGGGGCCTGTTCTTATGCCGGGACTGCGGCATTGGCCCGGCGAACGAGAATTCTTCAAGGGAGGAACTTTCAGCACTGTCCCCATGGAAATATGTCTGCTGTTCGGGCGTTTGTACAATCCGTGCCCTCCACATGTTTTAGTTGTAACTTCAACCTTCCCTAGACACCAAACTCTCCACGTGCCCTTCGTGTTTGTTTCACGTTATGCGATGTTTCTTTCAGCCCTACTTTGAGTGTTGGCTTGTTTAACGGCTTTTTGGTAGGAACGCGATCAGCAGATGTGTGGACAGGGCAGGCCTTAATTAACCCCTTCCCTATCATCTCTCTTTCTCTTTATTCTTACATTCTTATCTCTTCTACTTCTGATCCCCGTGCAGCAATGTTGAGGTGACCTCCACTACGAGATGGTGGCACACTTTATTTTCATTTTCCTCTTTTTCAGAGCCACTATGTTGAAACTGCATCGCGCGAATTCAGCGGTACGAATGTGAAGGATTGAACGACGCCGCTGATGGTGCTCCCAATGGGGTGCGGTTTAGGGTGTGACGTTGAGAATGACGCAACTGATGGAACAGCCGATAGAGACGTCTAGCGTTTTTAGTCTTCAACGTTCTGTCATTTGGCCTAGTCATATACAGCGTTCGCTGTAAAAATTTGGCTTGCCTCGGTTTTGCGAATCAGTACTTAACCGGTAGCAATATTTTATCGCTATTGAAGCCATATTTCTGTTCCATAAAGACTATTTTTATGTCTAGTGGGACTGAGGGTCATCGCCGGATCTAAATAAAGGTATTGCCTGCCTACCGGCCTTTCTAGTGTTAATTTCATCCTAAATAATTTTTTTCGCTTTTTCTCTTTTCCAGTTTATTTCTGTATATTGAAGTTAGTGCAGAGAAGCGGATGAGAAGTGAATAGTAAGATGACTACGCATCAGAAATGACAATTTAAGGCAAACATGATGGTTCGTTTCTTAGCGCATATGGTAATATGAATAAATATGAACCGGAACACTTGAGTGCCAACTCACCATCGCAAACGCAAAATATACTGCTTGAAATTAAAAGAAATAAATATGGAGCCAGTGACAATCAGCTTTACCTGAATGTGAAAAGTCGGCATGTGTTTGAATTGTGTCGTGAGACGATCCTCCATCACCCGACAACAATGACGTGCAGCTCTAGGCAAAGCACAAAGCAAACACGGTTTCGGTATATCCAATATATAGCCACAGCGGCTGGTTCATCAATGGTCTACCTTCTGCAGTCTACCTCAAGACAAAGTGGTAGCAAGGCAAGCACGTGGGGCACCTCGGATAACCGTCCGCTCTGCTATCACTGCGGCGAAGCGGGTCACGTATACAGGAACTGTCAATACCGGCAACTAGGTCTCCGCGGCTTCCATCCTGAAGCTCGATGCCCGCGCTACGGTGAGCGCCCCCGCGAAATCGAAGCCTATCTCACGGGCCAGCGAACACCTTCGACTGTTCAGCACCACCAGTCGAGATCACCGTCGCCTCGCCGGTCTACGTCACCCAGTTTGCCCACATCGTCTTCCGCTCCTTTCAGGAGCCGGTCACCAAGTCCCCGCAGGGGAAACTAGGAACGGCGACTTCTGGAAGTGAAGTCGCGGCCCGGCGAACTGTAAAAGTTCCTCATTCGGCGCAACGACCAGACAAGGACCATTCCGGTTCTGCAGTGTTCTCTGACAGCAGAAAGATCGTTTCTGCCGAAATCGCCGTCTTCGTCGACAATCATGCTGTCAACGCCCTCGTCGACACCGGGGCCGACTATTCCGTAATGAGCGCCGCACTGGCATCTGAACTGAGGAAGGTTACCACACCATGGCAAGGACCGCAGTTGCGCACGGCAGGGGGCCACCTGATGATGCCTACCGGTATGTGCACGGCACGCATTCGTAAACGTACGTCGACATTTGCAGGCTCTTTCCTCGTATTGCGCGTGTGCTCTCGGCCAGTCATTCTAGGAATGGACTTCCTTCGTGAATACAGCGCCGTCATCGACCTCCGTGAATTACTTGTGTCGTTCGAGGATCCTTTTTGCGCTGCAACTGACAGTACACAATTCCGGAAAAGAGCACTTCGTGTTACCGACGATTCTCTGACTCTCCCACCTCGAAGCAGCCTCTTTGTCGAAGTAGAATTGTGACAGGACATGTCTGACGCGGTAATTGCAGAGGCCAATTTGTCTCTCCTTATTTCACGACAAATCTGTGTTGCCCGAGGAATCATTCAGCCTAGCAATAGGCATGTTCACCTGCTGGTCACGAACTTCAGCGACGAATATCGCCACCTAACGAGACACACTGCCATTGCATATTGTGAAGAACTTGCCAACGCCGATGGTTCGCCCACATTAGCTTTATTTTCATCGAATGGCCACCCTGACGAGGCGTTCACGAGCACTCTCGACGTAAACGAGAGACTACCTTCGTCTCAACGAGAAAGCCTTTTGCGTTTACTAGGCTCATTTCAAGACTGCTTTGCCACTATGTCAAGAGTTAAACAGACACCACTTGCTCAGCACCGTATCATCACGGAACCCACCGAGAGACCCATCCGACAACACGCCTATAGGGTGTCGCAAAAAGAGCAAGACGCTATACGTGACGAAGTCCAGCAGATGCTTCAGGACGACGTCATCCAGCCATCAACCAGTCCCTGGGCTTCGCCAGTTGTGCTAGTAAAGAAGAAGGACGGTACGTTGCGTTTTTGCGTTGATTACCGTATATTGAACAAGGTCACCAAAAGGACGTTTATCCTCTACCCCGGATAGATGACTCGTTGGACCGTATACGCAACGCTAAATATTTTTCTTCTGTGGATTTACGTAGCGGCTATTGGCAAATCGCAGTGGATGAGCGCGACCACGAAAAGACGGCGTTTATTACTCCCGACGGCCTGTACGAGTTTAAAGTGTTGCCTTTCGTTCTATGCTCAGCGCCAGCTACTTTCCAAAGAATGATGGATACGGTTCTCACAGGGCTCAAATGGCAATCATGTCTTGTTGACCTTGATGACGTCGTGGTCTTTGCAGACACGTTTGAACAACACGTCCAACGCCTTCAGGCAGTACTTCAGGCAATCAGAACAGCGGGGCTTTCTCTCAAACCCGAGAAATGTCATTTTGGATATGAAGAACTGAAATTTCTTGGTCACGTTGTGAGCCATGCGGCATCCGCCCAGATCCGGAGAAAACCCGTGCGGTTGCCGCCTTTCCCGTGCCCGCAAATAAGCGCGACCTACGCCGATTTCTGGGGCTCTGTGCGTATTACACGCCCTTTGTCAAAAACTTTTCGAAGATTGCTGAACCCCTCAACAAGCTTACAAAAGACGGTAATGCCTCGCTGTTGTCTGGGCCATAACAAAGTTCCGCCCATACTTGTATGGCCGCCCATTCAGGGTAGTTAGCGACCACCATTACCTTTGTTGGCTCGCAAATCTCAAAGATCCCTCAGGTCGTCTAGCACGATGGAGCCTTCGGCTACAAGATTTCGATGTCACCATCGTCCACAAATCTGGGCGGAAACACACCGACGCCGACTGTCTCTCACGTGCACCGGTCGAAAATGCCAACACTGACCTTGAAGACGACGACACTTTTCTTTCTGTCGTATCAGCAACCCGCTTAGCTGAGCAACAGCGTCCCGACTCGGAGCTCATTCCGCTCATTGACTACCTGGAAGGACGCAATTCCAACCCTCCTCGAAGCTTTGCACGCTCGCGATCCTCCTTCTGTTTCTGCGATGGAGTGTTTTACAAAAAGAACTTTCATCCTACACAAGCTATGTATCTGCTTGTTGTGCCAACTACGCTTCGTGGTGACATTTTACGTGCGTGTCATGATGAGCCATCGTCCGGACACCTCGGCTATACGCGCACGCTGCAACGGATTCAACGCTCCTACTACTGGCCACGTCTCGCAAAGACTGTGAAGCATTACGTTCGCACATGTCGTGACTGTCAGCGACGTAAGGTTCCACCTTTACGACCAGCGGGACTACTGCAACCAATAGGCCCACCAAAGGCGCCCTTTCATCAGATTGGCATGGACTTGCTGGGGTCATTCCCCACGTCTTCGTCTGGAAACCGGTGGATCGTGGTCGCTACCGACTACTCAACACGCTACTGTGAAACGAAAGCGCTTCCAAAAGCAACCGCAGCAGATGTCGCCCAATTTTTGTGAACAGCATCGTCTTACGTCACGGTGCTCCAGCTGTCGTCATAACTGATCGTGGGACAGCTTTCACCGCAGAGATGCTGCAGGAAGTCTTGCGATTAAGTGGCACGGAACATCGCAAAACAACGGCTTACCACCCGCAAGCAAACGGGCTGACTGAACGACTCAATAAGACAATTGCAGACATGCTGTCAATGTATGTGGACATCAATCACAAGAACTGGGACGCCATACTTCCCTACGTAACTTTTGCGTATAATACTGCTGTTCAAGAAAGTACCGGTTTCACACCTTTTCGCTTAGTCCACGGTCGCGAGGTCACGACGATGCTCGACGCCATGCTCCTGCCCGACAACTTAGGAACATACCGCACCGATGCCGTCAAATTTGCGCAGTGTGCAGAAGAGGCCCGTCAAACTGCTCGTCACCGTATTCAACATCACCAAAGCGCAGACGCACGCCGCTACAATCTTCGTCACCGTGAAGTTATTTACAAGCCCGGTGATGAAGTCTTGGTGTGGACCCCTATCCGACAACGTGGCCGTTCAGAAAAGCTTCTTCGCCGCTACTTCGGCCCTTACAAGGTCGTACGACGTCTCAGCGACGTCACATATGAGGTTCTCCCAGAAGGCACTTCGAGACGTTCCCGTTTCACCCCGCGAACTGAAGTCGTTCACGTTTCACGGCTGAAACCATACTTTTCGCGCTGTGAATCGCCAGAGAGTGACTGACTTTATTCGTCTCTCCCTTACATTCTTTCCTATTTTTCTTATTTCTCATTTAACTCATGACTCCACAACCAACTATGTTATTCCGCCTTACGCCATTCATTTTGCTTGCATGGTAATTTTCATCTTATTTTCTTTTTTTTTTGCCTTGATGTGCAGCATCGAGACGATGCTTCTTGGGAGAGGGGGTAATGCCACCATTGATGAACCAGCCGCTGTGGCTCATACCCGTTTTGGACTACGAAGAAGAAGAGAACGTTTTGGTTGCTCCAGTTCGGGTGAACTCCTGGCTGCAGATCTTGTTTTTTGCTCGCGACATTACTATTAGGAACACACCTCACCTTTTTCGGAAAATAGGGTTGATGTAACATGCTTCTACTTGTAATGATGCCTGGCTTCTCAGTCACTGCGATATCAGGAAGGAAGAAAAAGATGGCTTATTTAAAGATACGAATTCTTGTAAATTTTTGTTATGTTCGCTCACTCGGATGTGCCAATTTTTTATTTATTGGAAACAAAGACACTTGGATAATCACAACAATGAGACTACAGTATAATTCTGCTGCATATAGTTGTGGTAAAAACATACTTAAACTTAATGAAAAACCAACCTTCGCATCGTAAGACGAAAAGAACGTAGACGGCCACATTCCTCTGCGATGTTTACAGCGAAAACGGTGATGAGATGAGAACACCTGCCACACGTGGCGTCCTGTAGCTGTTCGCTGACGCCGCCACCACTGGTGTCGGTAACCAGTAACCAGATGAAGAGAGCACGGCCGAAATCCCGTGTTTTCTTCAGTCTTGTTAAATCATTAATTTACTGACTTTTAGTCCCAACAGTTCCTGTCATGGACCGTATGGTGCTTTGGCAACATTAGGCGGTGAATCACATGTGCTTTATATATCATACACGTCCACATGCGACGCTGCATGTGGCTTGAATGAAGCCTCTGGCTCTCTTGTACACGTCGGTACAGCAATCAGAGTGACCAACATCTATCTAATCATAGTAAAGAAAAGCTATGTAAACTATGTTCGAGGTACATTCTACAAACGTTCTTGTTGCGTTTGCTGGTGTGGTCAGTAAGTGTTCCCTAAATCACCCAGTTCATCGACTGTTCTTTTTCTTTGATGATTACGCTTTGAGATGATTACGCTTTGTGGAAAAGGTGTTTCCCTGTTAAACTGCTCTACTTCGCAGGTAATTCTGCTGTGTAATATCATGTGGAGGCTGCTCACAATAAATTGATCAGTTGTGCAAGTTGTGCCGTTCTTTACATCCTCGCTTACATTGTCGCTCTTCAGAAATTATGATGCTGAAATGTTGTGGACAGGCGTGAAAAAAAAAGTATGCTTACAAAGTTATTGCATAATCTGGTTGGACTGATACAAATCTGTAGAAAGCTGTTACATAGTTGTGAAAACATTAACGCGCCATCACTCCGCTCTTTCGTGGTCTCGAATACCCCAAATATGATTCATAAGGATGAAGGCATTTCATTTTTTGTAAAAACAACGCATTGATCACGTACGTTACCCATAGCTCATTGACCATCAAGTACTCCCCAAAAGATAGTTTAAAAAAAACTTCACATTCTAGCGATGCCCCTAGGGCTCTAATGCGAATACATTTTGAACCGAGAAGGATGTTTTTTTATCACAAAGGTAAAGATAACAAGACTTAAATTTTGTGAACCACCGTTTAGATTGGAATTTCATTTCCAATCTGACGTAAAGTTTTGCAGCTTACAACGCATAGAAAAAGATAATTAGCGAATGTAAGAAATGAAGGTGCAGAGGAAAACAATACACGTTTCAATGCCTCTCACAGTTCGTTATGTCATCTGGGAGAACATGGTAGTGCGGAGCACCGTGACTTCAAAGCGACCTGTATAGCTATAACTACTGCCAGTGAAGTTTATTCATTGGTCCTCGTCATCACATCAATTTCCCGATCCAGCTATGATCACCGGGGTGTTATTAAACAAAATATAAACAAAACAAAAGCTGGCCTTCAGACCTTTTCGCCTGTCGTCGAGCTCAACGACATGTTCTTCGGCATTTTGACAAGATTGACAGACAACGTTGGAGAAAATTACGTGGATTTCTGGACCCCAGGTAACCTCTATCTAAGATCTGGCGGGTGGTACGGAGTTTGCAGACAACTCCCCAACAACGTCAACCATTTCAAGCTGTTGCTTTACATCAAGGGCGGACAGAAGTTGAGATAGCCAGTGACTACTTCAGCCGTATCTCATTATAACACCTCATGGGAGTCAGGAGAAGTCCCAGCTAATTGGAAATGCAGTCGCATTATTGCAGTGCTTAAGCGAGGGAAGTGTCCTTATGCACTTTCCTCCTACAGACCAATCGCCTTAGCCAGCTGTGTCGGGAACGTAATGGAAATAATGGTACTGTCAAGATTAGAGTGGCTTCTAGAGAGCAACAACTCCTTTCCGGCATTTATGAACGGCTTCGGAAGAGGCCGATCCATCATTGATGGTGTGGTCGATTTGATCCCCAGCGTTGAAGAGGAAAGAAGCCGACGCAGACTAGTGGCGGCAGTCTTCCTAGACAATAAGGGTGCCTACAATAATACGCTGCATTATGCGATCCTTGACGCACTGGAAGATTCGACATTAGTGGACGACTGTATGCTTGGATTTTTAGCTACCTTAGGGACCGCGCCATTTGCATGACGACAAATAACGGAGACACCGATCGATATAAGGTTCATCGATGTGTTCCCCAAGAAGGAGTTCTCAGCCCGATCCTATTCAATGTCACAATGATCGGCCTAGCAGCAGTACTTCCCAGCACGGTGAAGATCAGTGCATACGCTGATGACATATGCATATGGGCATCCGGAACTACTCGTCCAGAATTGCGAGCTCGACTACAGCGTGCAGCGACGATCACATACAAATATCTAAGACGTCAGGGGCTCACTCTTTCAATCGACAAATGCGCAGTGCTTGCGTTCACGCGCAAGCATAATCCGCAATACCCGATATTTATTAATGGGACAGCGATACCTGCTGTAACGCACCAAAAGTTCCTTGGGGTTGTCGTACACAGAGATCTAACGTGGACGAGGCATGTCGCAGTACTTAAATCTAAACTGAAGAGCTTTGCTCTTGTTCTTCGCCACGTAGCAGGAGCAAGATGGGGCCCATCAGAATCATTGCTGCTTCAATTGTACTATGCTCTATTTGTGGAATACATTCGATACAGTGTTCCGGTGCTCTGCAATATGAGACCTAGTTGTGTGAAGACGCTAGACAGTGTTCAAGCTCAATGCCTACGAAAATGCTTGGGTCTACCGCGCTGTACTTCAAAAAATGGGACAATCGCAGAGGCTCGGGCTTGTCTCATCAATGTATACATGCTCTGCGAGCCACTTAGAGTTCAACTCCGATTGCTGAGCAGACAGAGACAGCACCCACTGTCAGCACTACCCGCCACTTACCCAAATTGCAGTTTCTCAAGAGTAATATCGCGGCATGAAAATATTATACCATCAAAGTTTTCCCCGCCAAATGCCCCTGCAGTGCCTCCATGGGTCCTGCCTAAACCACCTGTTTGCTTTCTCGATACCTGGAATTACGAAGAAGTCACTCATTTCTTCTGTTGGCCTCAGACAACTGACCCTATATCACGTTTATACAACGTACAGTGATTCTCTGCACGTGTACACCGACGGATCCACCACGCTAAACAACTCCACCGCAGCCTTTGTCATCCCAGACATGGATATTGCTCGACGATTCAAAGTGGACCATAAAACTACATCAACTGCCGCAGAGCTTGTCACTATCCGGGAGGCATTAAGATTTATTTCCGAAGGGCGACCTCGAGCCTGGACGATTTTCTGTGATGCCGAACCCGCTTTGGAAACCATTCATTGCTTCATGAAGCAAGGTCCGTATTACAGCTTGGCAATAGAAATTACAAAACTTCCTCATGTTGCTTCAACAAATAGCCATCTTATCACTTTTCAGTGGATTCTCGCGCATTGTGGTGTGATGGGAAGCGAAGAAGCAGATGCTGATTATAAAAATGCCTTAAGCAGTGCCCCTGAAGTACGCATTGCGTGTTTACGAGCTGACATGAACACCCTGCTTCGCTGCGTGATGCGCAGCTACAAATTCAGCACTGGACCAAACCGGAACGGCGACACCTGCGACTTCACAATTGGGACCCGGAAATGGGGTTCCGCATGCCCCCTAAATTGAAACGGTAGCTTACAAGTATGATCCACCGCATTCGTCTTGGTGTGGCATACACCAGACGTTACGCACATATCATCGGTCGCAGTGACACCGGTCCTAATTGTGAACACTGTGATGTGCCTGACACACTTGAGCACATATTTTGTGTCTGCCCAGCGTACGCACGTGATCGACAAACACTGATTTCTTCTACTGAACTATATCGCAGTAGGTCTTTAACTGATGAGACCGTGTTGGGCCCTTGACCATACACCAACAGTGCAACTGCGGTCACAAGAGCAGTTATAACCTTTTTGGAAACAACTGGACTATATATGTGGCTATAAAAGTGTCTCAGCTAGAAAGAACACTACCTACTCACCTCTGTATCTCACCATCGTCATTCATTAATCTGTCTTTTCTCCTTTCCCTTTCCCCAGAGTAGAGTAGCAGGCTGGAGCAAGCTATCACTCAGGCCGACCTCTCTGCCTTTCTGTAAATAAACTTATCTCTCTCTCTCTCTCTCTCTCTCTCTTGTGTTTTGGGTATAAAAATGTAAATCCGCGAACTTCGCACTTCCATTTATAGGCACATATTTTCTTCTGTGTACATATATAAATATATATTGATACATACTAACTTTCTGTTTTTATTGCAACTGTATTGTTATCGTGTATTACTTAGTTTTTAATGTGTTGCGCCTATTCTTTCTCTGTAATGTATCGCTGTCATTTGTAAAGAGGGCAGGGCCTCTGTCGAGCTGGAGTAGCTTTTAGCCCTGTCCCCTATCTGTTAAGTGTGAAGAGATCTAAATTGAATTGAATTGAATTGAACAAATTGGATGTCATGAAGTGCATGTGTTTGTAAACAGTGAAAGGGTCTGTAGTGATCAGTAGATGACTCGTATGTCCTTGTACTTGTTGTGCTTTCATCTGTTATACTGAAGGTTAACATGACAGGAACCACAAAACCACTTCGCTTGCTGAAGTTGTAGTATACCATTGAAACGGCGTTTAGTATGGTATCAAAAGATTTTATCTAAAATAGTAAGGGGACACTTTTTCTCATCAGCCCAATCTGTTGCATCCGTTTGGAGTTTTGAGACTAACCAAGTAAATTAATCATCCCAACAATGACACCTAATGGTCCATGGCGAAAGGTCACAGCAGATATGTTTAATCTAAATGGTCGAAACTACTTGGTTTTGGTGGACTACCTATTGCGGTTTCTGGAGTTACGATTGCTTAAATCTCTTACCAGCAATGACTGGTAACCAGCAATGGCTGTTGTCACATCAAAGATGTCTTCAGTAGGCACGCTCTACTGGCATTGCTTGTGACATATGATGGTTCTCTGTTTGTTAGCGATCGATTTCAGGTGTTCTCGAGTGCATATGAAATGCGAAAGTGTGACGTGACGTTTAGCGATAGGTATGCCCAAGCAAACGGGTAAGCGGAACTAATAGCGAAAACGGGGAAAAGCTCCCGGTTGAAAAATCCGACAGGCTGTCGGTCTGTTAGCTTGTCGTTATATGTGATTTTGGCCTGTCGGCCTGTCGGGCTATCGTCGCGTTTGTCGGTCTGTCGTCATAGTTGTCGGTCTGTCGGCACCGCTGACGGTTCGTTGACACCTGCAAGGAGTAGGGGCTCCTCCTCCTCGAACGCGTCCACATAAGGAGTGTTTTTTTAAAAATTGACAGTTTTATCGGCGGTTTCAGAGATCAATTGTAAAATTTGGACCTGTAGTGCCAAAAAAAACCAAAACTAACGCACTAGGTGTGTTAGTTTCAGCTTCTCCGGCACCGCGGTGTGGAAATCGGACGGCGAATTTTTCAAACCACGCGTGAATTTTACAATTTCTAAATCTAGGCTTGCCATCATTTGTGATGTAGAGCAGCTTCACCATATAAATAACCACCTAAAATTGATAAAGTTAGTTCAAATAACTATGCTAATTACACCTCAGTGATCCAATTAGTGGCGAAATCTGCCTCGGCTTATAAATGCTGCAAAAGCCGATTACAGATGCTTTCAATATTACAAGCGTTGTACCCCAGTAGAAATTCATAAAATGGCGGGGAGACCTATTTCTTCTAATACATACCAGGTATAATGCCAATCAAAATAAACGAAAAGGGGTTACTTAAAGCGCGAAATTAGGAGAAAATTCAATTCATAAAAATAGAATTTCGGGCTAGAAGTAACGCATGGGTGTCCCGAGGGCTCACTGATCCCAGAGACCTGCGGAGGCTTATTATGAAAATGATGGGGCAGATATGGCTGGGCCACACCCAACAAACTTCTGGGAACCTCATTCACGAGCTCCTAACGTCCAAACTGAAGGCATGTTTCGAAGTTCTTTTTTCAAGACTGAATAAAATCTCTCTCTAATTTTTTAGATAAAAAGATTGTGCATAAAGTGCAAGGGAACCTCTTATAAATTTGAAGTACCTCAACAGAACATTTATTAAATTATATCTTTTAAAATAGAGAAAAAAAGTGTAGAAAATCAGTAGGCTATGTTCTAAAGTTCTTCGTGCCCACCAACGCTATTATTGTACATTGGTAAACTAAATCGGATGTCAACAAGGGTGCGTGTTTGTAAACAGTGAAAGGGTCCATAGTGTTTAAGGAAAAATTCGTATCGCTGAAAAACACCCTATATATTATATGCATGTGCAAGCACACCATTCATTGTTGCAGTATGCAGAATTGTTGCAGAGTGCACCTTGAATTTTTTACATATATGGCTACATATATGGATAGTCTCTCTTAATTACCAGGATATATATATTGTTATTAGTTGCCCTTAATATGCTATATCATAATGTTCACAGCCTATGCTGCCGCTTCCCGCCCACGAAACACTGAATTGGGAAAGCACGCATACTCAGTGGCACCGCAGTGTATACCACCAGAATATTGATGGTAAAAGCTGAAATCACTTCCTAAATGTGGCGGCTAGACAAGTGGGCTTGACGAGTTCCCAATCAAGAATTGACCAGACCTGGTCATGATTTGTCTGCTCCAAGAGCCACATTAATTTTACCACAGCCATTGGCTGGATGTGTAGACACTGGCCCCTTGCTGAGCAATGTTTTGCGGCTCAGCAAGGATGAAAAACACTTCGGGGCACACCAGAAACTCACTGATGCGCTCAAGGACTCCTTGCGACTCCCAAGAAAACACAGCTTCTAAAGCAGATTTCATGGACATGTCAGCCTAGGAAAAGTAGTCACAGGCTCTACAACAACACTTAACCAATCTTGAGTATTTCTAGTGCGTAGCATGGTTTGAGAAGTCTGTACCCGCAACCACTGTTTTGCTGTTGCCCGAGAATATCAGTGCGGCCAATCACAGCTGTCACCGAGCTGCAAGTGGACATTAGGCGGCTATAAACGAAATGGGATAGTCGATGGTCTCACCAGGAAAACATCCTTTTGATAGTAATACAACACCATAGACACCTACAACAAGTGAGCATCTTGGCAGTATTGCAGGTGTTCATTTACTCAGAGAAGTTACTTTCGCTGGCAATTTGCCAGTATTTGGACGAGATGCCACCGAAAATCCTTGATTTTTTTTTTCCTCATTCACTGAAGATCACATGTACATGTGAAAAAAGGCCTGCACAAAAAAAGAGAAAAGACGATCACAAGAATAAAGAAACCAAGGGAAATAGTATCACTGTGTGTTCTCATATTATATGCAAGTTTAAACACAATTTATCTAGCCAGGGTGCTTTATTACAGCTAAATAGTAAGAAATTATGCCGGGTAACTAGTGAGCGGTATATTACTAGTACAAGCAGTGCACTTGACACTGAACTGTAATATCTCTGGTGCAGTGAACACGACATCATTCTATCAAATCAACACCAGGATCAAACATGACTGCAGCTGTAACCAAATCACCACCCCATCTCGCACAATTTTACTTATGAATCTACACCTTGATTGACAATTGCGGTACAGGAGATTAACGTAATGGCTGGTATCATTGTCATGGCTAGCAGAGCAGGTCTTGATCATGCACTTCTATGGGTCTACGCAGTCCAGTTTGCTTTGGCAATACGCCGTCTGCATGGCATATGCTCGAGCGGATTTCAGAGGCCACACACAGGGAAAGACAGCTAAACCAATCAAGAGTGCCGCTGTCACCAGCTACGATTTAACTGTGCATTTGATGAGATAAAGAAGCAAACCAATTCTAAAATTGCCGGTAACAAAATTGTCCTTAGGTGCGTCAAATGAAACCAGAATAGCTGCAAGCCTTAGCGATGGTATAGGGCGCGCCGTCCACATGTCATCATGGACAGGCACGCATGTATGCGCAGAGCTGCTGAAAACAATGTGCGCCTGTCGAGGGTGATAACTGGGCGGCATGCACTACACTATCGCAAAAGCTTGCCGCTGTTCGGGTTTCATTTGATGTTATTAGTACTTATTCATATCATACAATTCGAACATCACAAAGTTTTAAAAAATGTTGAGCAAACTTTAGAAATTGAATAAAAACAAGCTAAAGGTGCATGAAAAAATGTTTATTAGCACAAACTAGGATGAAACTAACAATACAGCACTCCCACTCGTTCCCACGTGTTTCAGCACGATGGGTATGGTCAACAGACTCTATCTACTTTTTTCCTACTTTTTTAATTTAGAGGCCGGGGCTATAAAATGAAGAACAATATTGCTATATTTAAAAATGCACTTTTCATTACGAGATTACATTATATTTAGTTTCGCACACCTTTTAGTGACGAAAGTTCTCAGGTTTCTTTGGCCTCAGTCAGCCCTTGAGATTTGGACTTGTTCGACAAAGTTCCAGTGACGTTATAAGTATTCAGTTCGTTTGGCGTCCAGATTATTATGAATGCCAGACGGCAAACCATCGAATGAGACTAGCCCTGAACAAAGTACCCTAGGCAATCTAGCTTATCCACTAGCCAGAGCCAATGTAGACCGGCTTAATTCAAAGAGAAGAATACAATTTATGCACTGGACAGTATATTTACGAATTCTCGAATAGCCAGAAGCTTAAACAGGGTATCTACCAATTCGCTTTTTCAGAATTCCAAGATATTTCCAGGTCTTTTTTATTATTTAAAGTAAATTCAATGACCATTACGTGTGCTTCCTCGAGACCCTGGGTCTCGAGCGGTAAAAAAAATCAGGTGCTCCCACAAAATCAGTAAATAAATGCACCACAAGTGCTCAGAATGTTCTGAACATGTACAGTATATATGAACAATTATGTATATCTGCCCAAAATGCAACCTCCGAGTCAGACAGTAAGCAAGTTGGCTGTTTACCATAATGTCCCATCTACCCTCACCTTGTCTTTTTTTCTTTATTTTTTCGTTCATTTTTGTGTTTCTCTCAGTGTTGCTCATTTGCATTGCTATCTTCAATTCTCTTTTTCTCAGCCAACATACTGCGAAACTCATGAGGCGATCCTGCTGAGTGCGCCACCTACGGGGACACTAAAAGCAAATTTTACCAATGACCTTCCCCATTAAACACGTGCTCTTCAGACCCCATCCGGTATCTCTTATCTTGGCATTCAAATGTACGCTGCCTGCTTCTCCCCACTTTTTGTAACTGCTTTCTTGTTATGTATCCCATTTATAGGTACAAGCCTACGCCACTAACGTCGGCAACACTTTGTTGTGGCCGGACGCGGCGACCTCCTGCCGGCTTCGAAGTTTCAAGCTTTTTTCTTTTTTCGTGTCTGTAGCGGCCACCATTTTGCAGCCCACGGCTTCTACTTAGCGTGGGTTTTTCATCCTCCGAAAACGTTTTTAATCACTACCACCTAACTTAAAATATATAGCAAGGAGTGCACTCCTCTGCTTTATAGTTTTTTTTTCGTTTTCAGACTGTGATTACCAACAGGGACAGGCACCACCACCAGGATATGACGTCACTACTAACACCTTAAAACTCACACGCCAAGGATTACAAGACACCTTTGACAGACATAGGTACTCCTATCCAAACGCTGGTCAGCCCGTCTGAGGCACTCCCACTGCCAACCCTGATTAACCTATTAGATGGTTTGTTTGGGTAAGCTGTAGAAACAGGACTGGTCTCAAAAGGCACCCCATGTGGTTACAATACATTGAAACATAAACGTTGTAAATTATCTCTTATTTATGTGTATTTTAAACTCTGATTACAAATACCCTTCAGAAATAACTCGAATAATCTATACGAAAGGCTTTCTTTCAAATTAAGTGTAAATTTAAAGACTGATTTACTGTTAGACAATAATATTACTACAAGCAATGAAAGAGAAATGAGCGTGAGATGGCAACTTCAGGTAACAAAGTTGAAGCTAAGCTTACTCCCCCCTCTTCAGCTTTTCTCCCTATCCTGGTTCTCGAGAGATTCAATTTCATGACCGTAGCCACGTTATGCAGATTTCTCACCACAACAAAATAAAACATGATAAGCTGGCTTAGTGTTTATGTCAGCCCAATGCTACGCACAGTCACATGGTTGAGGTAATCGATCACTACATGCTCTTTTCAATTCACTGTAAAGAAAATTCACAGATTTGCTTTGAGTTGGAATAAAGAGCCTCAAAATATTCATGCGTCATAACCTGACTGTGGTGCTGATTTAAGCATTGCCGAGTAACAGCATGTTTAAATAAAAACAGATAAAATGGGAATTACCATACCTTTTCATTCGGCTCTGTTTTCTTTCGGCTTTTGTCAGAGGACAACAAAGGCTTTTCGTGCTTTTCAGACATATACAACGTCATAGCTTCTCCATTTTCTGCATGGCGCATGAAAAAAGCATCAGAAAACTGACGGCTTAAATGCAGTAACGATACAAGAGAAAGTATTGTGACAAAGTATAGTTGTCAGTTTGGCAGCATTCTTATAGTACCCATTTTACAGTTGTGAATTTAATATTTCCAAGCAAGTTCAGCATGTTCTCGCATGCCGCAAGCTTAATGTTCGACCGGGTTTAACAATCAGCATGTTCAATAAACTGCACAGAAGGGCTGACAAACACATCTTTTCATGTGTTCCCCCGATCCCTTCTTTACAGAAATGAAAAGCTACTTACTGTTTCGCTACAACATGCAACTGTGGCAAATACGACGTATTTTCGCACAACAGTGACATTGCACTCCATGAATTTCGAAGTGCTTTTCATGGCTTGTGTAGTAAATCTTCTGTGCACAAGTGCTTCAAACCTGTCAGACAAAGACGAGCTACCTATGCAGATTCCGTGCCGCAGTCCAAACCAAGTTCCACGGTTAGTTTCTGCAATATGTCTTCACTGTGATGTGCCCTGCTCATTGTGTCCCATTGTTTTTCACTCTGTATTGAAACTCAATGGACGCTGCAAATCACTTCCCTTGCTATTATATCTGCTGAGAAAAGTTTTGGTCATCTTCATGTTTGATGCTTCATGCCTCAGCGTGGAAAACCTGAGCCCCTTCAACAAGTATTGTGAACAAGGCTACTAATTTGGGCCTCCGCAACGTTAACAGATTTTTTATGCTCTTGTTGTGGGCGTCCTTGTTTTTCTATTTAATAATTATTTCCCCCAGACTAGTGTCTGTCGAAGCCTTGATTGCATCTCTATAGTATTTGCAGAAAATGTAGGCACAATGTACCACTGCCAAGCATTCATTGCATCCAGTATATCAGCTGAGCTGTTGCCACCATGAACCCCTTTTTATAAAACATTTACACTAACTCGAAACGGTAAAGTTGTTAGTTAAGCAGGCTCCAATAAAGCATCGATATTAGCCACTTGAAATGCGGTGTTTTTGATTATATACTCGGGAACACCTCCTCGATAACTGGCTTGGGCCTATGGCCAGGCCGGGCCGGGCAGGCATAATTTTTCCCAGGGTAAGGGCTGGGCCAGGGCCTGGCTCTGAGTCATGCTCTCGAGCCCGGACTGTGCTCGGGCTGTGCTTTAGTTAACACTTCTTTGATTACCGTAACAAGCAAGGAGCTTCACTTTTTGGAATGCACGCTTGGTGCAGTCATCTAGTGTGCACCTTGGCACATCTTTAGCTGACGCTGCTGGTGTGATGTGTAATAAGGTCTTCCCTTATACCCCTGTCACCTATAATGTCAATCGCTGCGAATGACATTAAGTGGTAATGTCATTTTTGTTGCTGCTACACGGGCATAGTGAATGACATTCATACCTAATGAAAATTGCCCATTGAATATGTTTGCCGAACAAATGTACGCGCCAAATGTGTCATCTCGTCAACAGGCGCTTGAGGAGAGATAACAATATCGCCACCTTAAAGCAAGTGCAAACTATGTTCACGTGTTTATTAAAGGTACTGTAAAACATCGTTGGCGAACTTGAAAGAAGACAAAAGAAGAGACATGCAAAAGCGCACACTCGCAGCTGACTTTTATTAAACTGCAGATGATCTTCTGAAACCCTCACGCGTGCATGCAATCACACGAAAAGCACAAATGACTATCATCGCAACCTATCAGATAAAAAGCAAACTCATTATAAAATATAGACAAGGACGGGACGCTGATGCGTTGTTCACCAAATTGCTTAATGTACATTGTCTCTGTCCATTCACACGCGACTTTTTTGGTGCAGCGCTGCCGCGTTTTAGGCTCGCTTTCAGCAGAATACACGTGCAAGTGTAAGACACCAGTTCAGAAAGATTGTTTTCAAACCAATTATCCTTTCTTGGGAAGCACCACAGTTCTCTGTTAATTACCGACGAAGTCAAAGCCCAAAGAGAAGCCAACGTAAACAAATCAGCGTGTAGGCGCAGCTCAAGTCCCACATCGTCTGTGATAATCTTTCAATGGGAAGCTTGAGGCGCTTCAGTGAGTTGTGGTGCTTCATGGCAGCAGCTAGAAAGCAATTAACTTTCATTTGCATTGATCATCATTCATCGTAATCAAAAATTTGTTAACGGTGTTACGGTTCCGAATATTGCCGACTGAAAGTTGTGAGCGGCTTTAAGCTATTCTTGCCTCGAATGGGAAAAAAAAATTTTTCCATATTAAACAGAGTTCAAACATTAGGACTAGGACAAAAAACATATAATTACATACGTGACTTCCTTGCCGGCAGACGCGTACGCGTCGTCGTTGGAGATGTGGAACTGCAAGAATTTGAGATGGGCTCGAGGGGCACGCCACAAGGCTCCGTAATTTCGCCATTACTCTTTAATTTAGTTCTATTGGGGCTACCCGAGAAATTATTAGGCATACAAGGATTGTATCACAGTATCTACGCGGATGACATCACCCTCTGGGTTCCCGGCGGAGGTTGTGATGGTCACGTCGAGCGTACGCTCCAGGCAGGTGTAGACGAAGTTCAGGAGTACTTGCGAGGAACGGGCCTCGAATGCTCGGCAACCAAGTCGGAACTTCTAATCTACAAACCTACAAGTAGAGGTCGCAAAACCCCGCGCGACGAGGAAAGAGAGTGCTACAAAATAAGCGTTCTATTGGCAGATGGCACTCCCATTCCACACGTAGACAAAATTAGAATTCTGGGGTTACACCTGCAGGCAAACGGCCATAATGGTGAGACGGTGCGAAGACTACGTCGTTCGGTAGACGACACGATCCGACTCCTACGTCGTATCACGAACAGGCGTACTGGTATGCGCGAACACTGCGTGATCCGTCTAGTGCAGGCGTACGCAATAAGCCGTATAACATACGTTGCCCCCTACCTCAAATTGCTAGGCTCAGAAAAAAACAAGATCGAATGTATAATACGAAAGGCTTTCAAGAGAGCAATTGGAGTTCCACTGAATGCGAGCACTGAAAAGTTACTAGAACTTGGACTGCACAACTCACTCGACGAGTTAATTGAGGCCCATGTCGTTTCGCAAAACGAACGCTTGTCGGGGTCTAAGACGGGTCGACACATCCTCGAGTCACTTGGCATCCGGTACCACACTCAGCAGGGAGAAAAAGCGGATGTTCCTGCCTCGGTTCGCGACCGCCTGATTGTTCCGCCGCTTCCTAAGAATATTCACCCGACGCACCACGTCGGGCGCCGTAACCAGCGAGCTAGTGACCTTCAAAAGAAGTACGGCACTAGCGACGAAGTTGTGTACGTAGATGCCGCGAGATATGGGGACGGGAGACACGCACACGCCGCTGCGGTCGTTGACCGTGCGGGCAAATGCCTCGCGAGCGCCACGGTGACCACGGGACATACGGAGGCGGCCGAAGAAGCCGCGATAGCCCTAGTAATCGCCACGGTGCCGAACGCTACGATCGTAATCAGCGACTCGCAGGCAGCAATCCGCGGCTTCGCGCGCGGCCGCGTCTCGCGGGAAGCGGCCCGCATCCTTAAGATGTGCGGTGATGGTGACTCAGCGTCGCGATCGCCACAACAAAATTTAACAGTCTTCCTCCTTTGGACCCTGGCACACACCGATGTCCCGCTTCCGGGCAACGAGGCGGCCCACGCCGCGGCTCGAGGTCTCACTCGCCGAGCCGCGGCACATTCCGTGGCCGCCGCCTCCGCTCCTGAGAACGGGGCTTCTGATCTGCCGGATCGAGACACTTTGACAGACGCGCAGCGACAACACAGACCACAATGGTCGTGGGGTGATCGTCTCATCACGTTCCGAGATATTACGCAACACTACAGACTGGAAAGGCGAAAGTTCCCACCACCGCATGACAAATTAAACAGACACGATGCCGTAAGCTATCGCCTACTACAAACCCACTCTTACCCCAGCCCGGTCGTCTTACGCCACTGCTACCCGCACTTACACATTACCGATCTATGTAAAGCATGCGGGCACAGAGAAACGCTGCGCCACATGCTCTGGGAATGCACCGATAACAATGGTCGAGAAACGGCCGCCGTTCGCGATGCGCCTATGGCGGCTGCCAATACCAGGCAACAGGAAGCCTCGAGCTCACTCGTTCCCGCCGCCGTCCCGTCTGCGGGAGCCGCGGGGGACCTTCTCCGTCGGCGACGCCGCCGCTGGGAGGCGGCGCTCAGAAGCTCGGAGCTCAACGACCAGCTCTGGGCTGTCCGGCAGGCCGAAGATGCCGCCCGAGTTCATGGACTCAGCGCCGCCATCTGAGGCCACCAAGACCAAACTGCCGGCCAAGTTCTAATAAAGTTTCCTCTCTCTCTTCCACAAAGGCTACGACTACAGATTCGCATACGACATCAAGAGGTTGGAGTGGTCACTTGTGTATCCAGTACTGGAAACCATAGCTTTCGAGAATAACACACAATGAAAGAAAAGAACTAACCACATAAAAACTCAAAAGCACTCGGCTTGTGTATTTGTCTGTATTGCACTCAAAGTACGTTAAAGAAACTCCACAGAAGGAAAATAAAGAAGAAAAATTGATGTTCTACTTAAAAAGTGTTGTACCGCATGGAAGGTAGCACACGAAATAAACACGCTCAGCGCCGCACTCTTTGTTATGATGTTTTGTTTTGTTGTATGACTTATTAAATGCCAATCAGCACAAGGAGCTCAACAAACGTTTACTTCAATCAGTCACAACCGTCGTGGTCATGGGTAGCTTGACAAGTTGTGTCAGGTGCTGCTGAAACGTTTTACCGCTGGTGTTGTTGCATTAATACACCAATAAAGGCACGTCACAGTGGTCACAAGGGCACTTATAGTCGGTACATTGCGCAAGAGGCGGGTATGATCCCATACTTTTAATCAAATACATGGCACGTATATTACTGCTCTAAACCAACACGACAAATGATGGGTGCACGTACATGTTCATTTTATACAATCATCTGAGCCATGAATCATTGCCCTCAAAGAGGCAGCCTTAACTTTATGATAAATGATAGATTAGCTAACATACACGTAGAACACGATTGCCTTAAATGACTTGCTTCATTGAATGCGTGCGTTTTTGTGACAGATAGTGCCTGTCATCGTCAGTCATGCATATCTTTGACGGGAATATCGCAAAAATAAGCTAATGAAAGTTTGCGCACCACAGTCATCCTCGTGTTTCATTAATGGTTCCTGCAAATTGCTCAACGCAAATACTTTACAATGCCCAGAAGCGTGCACAGGGCTTTCCTTCAAGGGGAGGGGGCTCCTCACAGCCACCCCCTTCATCAGTCCCTATCAATGTATCAATGTGTGTGGTGCTCTCTTAACATTCCCCTCTCATCCCCTCCACCCCCATGCGCATGCCTATGACAATGCTGAGTCGTTAGCCAAAGAGGGGCGACCCCTCCCCCTGCAAACCAGCAATTTTTCTTCCTATGGCATAGAGCATAGAATGACGGTCCAGCATCTGTTTGCCCGGCCTTCACTCCAAGGACGTGCACCAGGCCCCTTCAAAAAAAACTTTTGCCAATGCCTCGGGCACAGCTCGAAGGAACTAGTCCCATTAAATGGAAGTTTCGCTTCAAAAACGGTTCAGCAAGTTCATCGTGTATGCCGTGGCCTACGAAACAATGCCATACCACCAAACATCATTCATGATGTGTTCGTAAAACTATAACGTTGAAACACGTATAAATGTACTAATTATCCATCGGCTTCTTAATAGTGTAATAAAGAAAAATATATTGCGGTTCACAATAAGCCTGAAAGCTTCAGGGCTCTTTTCTGACTTGGTGACTTGTTATGTGGAGCCAGACGACTTTTTTGTGGAACTGGTGGTTATGAAAGGAGGTATTAATAAAAATTGCTCGCTGCAGAATAACAGCCTCACATAGTGCTTCCATCAAACTCTGTGTGATATCATCTCTATGTGTGTGAACGCCGACCACACCAACTGGGACACCATCCTGCCATTCGTAACCTTTGCGTACCGTACTGCTACACAGCGCACCTCTGGCTATTCCCCATTCTTTCTCGTGTATGGTCGTCATGCGACATCTACACTCAGAATCCCCATTTTTTATGTCTATATATGAACTCGTTGGCGTCCTCGAGTAAGCAGCTGTTCTCTCGTCTGGCCGCATGTTACCGACGTGCCCAGCCAACAAGATCAGTTAAGACTCGTTACGGTAAAGCTCACCGCGTTGTTCTCTTTCATACTGGAAACTACTTAGTATTGTTGTAGACCATAATACGTGTTTCTTGCCTGTGTGAAAAGTTTCAGTCACGTTTCATCGAGCAGACGCGTGTGAACTATTGAGTAACTGACATTGTCATGCCTTCCTATGGCCGTTTTTGTGGCACACAGGTTGTTCACGTGTAGTGCTTAAAACCATTCGTACGTGGTACACCACCACCATGAACAGCGGCAAAGTTGGCCGCTTTATTGTGAGGCGGTATTAGTCTAAGCACATTATTCACAATACTTGAGCTTCATCTTGTTTATCTGTATGTAATCATCAGTACGGTGAGCGTATTCTTCGTTTGATGCGTTGATCGGGTGATTCTGCCTAATGAACATCATCGTGATTCCAACGCTGCTACTGCCTGGCAGTACACCTACATACTCCTTATTGGGCACGAGCATCTGTAATCACTGAAAGAGTTCCTAAGCACATGCCTTTTGTGCTTGTAGTCTGAACAATATGCCAGAGGAGTTTTGTTTATGCATCTACAAGGAAAATCGGCTGTTTTAAATGAACCTCTAAATGTGTTCGTAAATGTTCATGTTGCTTTCACACACAATATGCCCCTTATAGAAAAGTTTGAGACGCCCAGGTGATTGCATAGTACTAATGAAGCAACATAAATTTGCTCTATATATGAGAACCTATTCTTTCCTGTACATTGTCTTTCTTTCCCATTTTAAAAGGCAAATTTGTTTTTCCTGCTGTGTTACTTGGAAAGAAAAAAGATAATTGTAATAAGCTCCAAAATGTGAATGTTACATTTTTACCACACTTTTTACTCTTTATTCAGGATTACAATATTTCTTACTTCAGTGCAGCTTACATTAGGTGGGGTTGAACGGTCACTGTGTTTTTTATTAGGATGCACTCTGTTTTGGGACATATCATTTTAAAATTACACTGATGTAGTGATGCTCAACATTTATTCTAAGTGAATTGCTCTGTATGATTTCTCAGGTTTTTAATGTGCAGGCTTCAAATAGATATGTGACCATTTTCTAAGTGGCAGGTATGTACGCATATATGTTGTTTGATGCTGACAAGCAGCTTTGTTCCTAAATTTGTGCCAGGCATGGTGGCTGTTAGTACGAGTAAGTGAAGCGTATTCTGAGATGTACATAGCAATAGTTCAAAGAATGACAAAGAATGAAATAGGTGAGCAGGAGCTTCCATCCAAACAAGCTCTGTTCTTCCAAGAAAAACTTTGAAATATATAGAAAAAGCACAGCTATCATCAAGTTATTGGTTAGAATAGCAAGGACTCTGTGTTTTTCTGAACACCACCATACGAATTGGTAAAGTGAATAAAATTGGTGGTTGTGCAAGTTAATGCACATTTTCAAAAAAGCAAACAGTTGAGGATTTCTCCTTCACTGCCCCTAGTTGTGTGGCCTGTTTCATACACAGCCAAAGACAGGCATGCACATTCTGACCTTGGTTATCTGAATGAAATACATCAGCGCACTTCCGACAAGAAAAAATGGCAAACTAGACCATATAAAACAACATGATACAGAGAAGCTTTAAGTAAGGGCACGTGGGAGGAGGTAACATCCTGAATTCTCACCATGGGTAAGTTGCAGTTAGGGGCACTGGAATTATTGCGACCTGCTTGTGACTCTTCATGTTCACCCACAGCAGAGCTTAAAAAGAATTTGCTAATTTGCCTTAATTGAATAAGACGGCTGATCCTGAAAACTTGGTAACTACTTTGTTGTTGCATTTAGTCAGTAATAAACTCTTCAATCTAACTAATGGACTACCTGAGCTGATCTAGTTAGTTAATAAATAGAAAAGTGTGCCTTATGAAAGTAGGATGTAGCGTGTTCAGAATTGTGGGAGTCCGATAAGCCTGTAAAAGCTAGATATGACCTATCTTAAATTATTGAATTAAATTCACAAAGAAAGAGATGTGTCGGGCAAGAGTGCGAGAGGCAGGTGATTTAAAAGAAAACCATGCAAAGGTTGGTTGCACCTTGCGAAATTCTTCATCTTTAGATAAACCTTGAATTGACAGTGAAAATATCAAGCATCGTTGGAATCTATCGTTTTTCAAAATCTGACGTATCAGTTTGGTTTGGATGACATCTTGTGCATTTACTTCACTGTTAAAACAGGAGGCTTTTTCCTGTTTAAGCTTCATACAATCTCTCATCAATTCTCTTATGGTGCATCTGACCCATACTTTTCGTTTTGATGATTGAATTCAGCATGTCGTGGTCTTCTCTTGGGCTCAGCATATCATTTTCTTATTGATCAAGGTAAACATTGGGCTTTGAGTCAACATTTTTTCCCTCGAATTGTAGCAGCAGTGGTGCTGTGGCATATTTCTCATGTTGCAGCTAACAATAGCTCTCAAATTGCAATGAGTGCTGGTTCAAATAAATTCCTCCTTCAGTGACATTGGGGGGGGGGGGGCCATTGGGCATGATCTCTTGAATACTAGGTCATCTTTAAATGTGAGCTCATTTCTCTCTGTTAAGAACTACCGTTAAACCCAGTTGTAAGGGGCTTGCTCTGGGCAGCAATTCTTGTCTTTTATACAAGATGTCTATTATCAGTAGGGTAACTCACATGCATTTCTTTATCAACCCGTTTATCAACCTCTGGGTACGCTGGTGTTTTTTATACCCATTCGTCTCTTATATCAGTGCCTCTTTTAAAGTAGTTCGACTGTATACGTGCACATCTCGAGGTTATTGGCACTTATCTGCAGGCGGCAGGGCTTTTATTTTTCGCAGTGAGTAAGCACTGTCAGTCGAAGACCATGCTTTTCAGTTGTATATTTGCTGTGTGCGGACATGTATAGTTCAGATGGTATTAACCAATGTTCTGGTCAGCACTTGTAATATTAGTTTCTATTCATTTTGAGAAGCATGTGGATTTGGCTTAGTTTGCTGCTTTGAAATGCCAAAATTGTTTCCTCCTCATTATTTAACACCAGGCAAGCAACCACCAACTTTCCTCGAATGTCTGGATTTGTACCTAAGTAAAGGCTATTCTATAAATCGTATTTTTAGTTATAAATAACTCAATGAAACTTTTTCCCCTTTTTAGATGTGAAAGCGTTTTAGTAATAGTGTAGAGTTTGATTGCAACATTGTATTAAGCTGTGAGGTATAAGCACCTGCCCTTGGCTTCATTTTAACTCAAGAAAATTGATGTTTGCGTATTGCATAAAGAAGATAGCAGTACAAATATAGCACTTACTTTCATAAATATTAGTATACCTATAACAACTAGTCCTTAAATTGATAAATCACGTTTGTTCAATTTCTGTAAAAGATTCTCTTAATGATTTGAGTCCTGAGTGCATGAATTCAATTGCCTTCTTGGGCAGCCACCTCAGCTGGATATTTTTGCGTATGTACAGCTGTGAGAAATATGTAGTTAGGACTTATTGCATTTTACAGGATAATTGATTCTTGATGTTGTAACAAGAACATTCGTAGCAGAATGCCAACTTTCATATCAATTACTTAACTGCACTTTCACATATCGTACAATCTTCAAGGCAGCACCATTCACTGTGCTCCAATTACATTTAATATGCATTTATTCATACCCTCAAACCCATAAAGTATTACACCGAGTAGTGGTTGAAAATCAAGTGAAAGTCCACAAGAAGAAGGAGGATAGCTTTTCTTTAGACACAACCACATGAAACCAACTGACAATCAAAGGAAAACATAGGGATTATATTTGTTGTCTTGAACCATAGTGTAGGAAATATGATATCAATAGAAGTGTAATAAAGTTAACCAAAGCGCAACGGTTTTGGTTTTTTGCTACACAATGTTAGCTGTATGATGATTGACAAAACTAGCAGTGTCTTACATAGACACAATTGATTTAGGAAGGTGGTTCTAATCCTTTCAGCTCTGAAGTTTCAATGAGCAGGAGAGACCTGTAGCGGTGTGTGGTAATCATGGTGATGTGATGGTAACTTTGGAACAATTGTGATGGGCGTGACACTTGCTGCATAATTAATGTTGTTAGTGATAAGTTTGCCGATGATATTTTGAGAAAGTTCAAATAAATTAAGTAGTTTGCTAATACATATATGGATGCTCACATAGTGGTCACATATCCAAGTTTTCTACTGACAAGCTTTGTAAAAGATTGAACTTTAGAGAAGTTGATGCGAAAGAGATGTTATGGCGATGGTCAGCTAGCATGTGATGAGCATTGCTAAACATATTAGTTAGTTTGATTGCCGAGATAGCTGAATAAAAATACAGGCTCAAATGACGTACAATTTAAAAGATCACAAAAAAGGCAGTTCGGGTTTAGCGGAGTGCTTTGCATTTTACACGATTTAGCTCTATGAGTGCTATGTTACCACGGTTGAGAAAGCTAGATCATTTGAACGGTCCTAATGTCCTTATGGTGGGTCATTTAACAAAATGTCAATCATCAGCAGTGACGTCAATATTGGAAGATATTTTGGAAAATCATTATTGTATAGTAGGATAATGGAATGTGCTAGAACATATCTCTTTGGTACAGAGGAATAAATAAGTTTGCTAGATGTCATGCCATTGTGTGCAACAGACTGAGTAAGCCAGGTGAGAAGGACGAGGGTCCATATTTATTTTCCTTCGTTCAAAGAGACGCAGTTTGTGACATAGTTCATCAAAGTCTCTTTGCTCATCAAGAAAACTAGTCAGTCATCGAGAAGTCAATCTGTAATAGATGAACTTTCTCAGTGAAAGGAAAGAAGTTGATCTTCAAAAGAAAATGAATCACAAAAAATTGAACTTTGCACTGAGCCATCAATAAATGATACACAGCCAGACTGACTGGTCTGATGTTTATTTATTGCCGTATTCACAGGCGTGAGCACTGAGGAAGTGGGCAGGGTGGAGGGGCGCACACCCCCTAGTCACCTAAAAGAGGGAGGAGCAAAGTGCACCCCATACACTGACTTAATAAAGAGGCGCAGCACTGCGACAAATCTTTGCCTCCTTCCTTCGAGAAACCATACTCCCATTTACGGCTGTATCTAGACTGGCCTTATGCTTGACTTGGTTTGAACTCAGCCATAGCATTATCTAGCCTGCATAGTAGCATGTTGACCTTAAGCTTGAACTTGGCTTGAATTGGATAGCTGTAACAATAATAAACTGTTGCTCAAACTTGGCTATGGAAAAATTGAAATTTTTCTTGAACTTCCTTTACCGTTGCTGTAGCATTGTTGAACTTTTGCTGGAACTTGGTGTCAACTTGGCATATTCAATCGATGCTGTAAATAACAATCTCATGCAGCAGCTAGCATTGTTTCACACAGCCTGGCTTCTGCCTCGAGAATGTGATTTTTTCGGGTGCCCCAGGGCTGCCCATTTTCAGGTCTGAGCTGTACACTAGCTTTTATAACCACCAAGTATCAAGTTACGGTTGTGCGACAATGCATAACGCACATATGCCATTGGTTCGTACTTCGAAGTAGGTAGCACGATGCTTTTAAGTATTTCTTTAATGGATACACATATTTGTTTATGAAGTTGATTGTTTTCTGAAAGGCTGCACAAAGTTTTGTGGCACAAGCCTGTTCGTTGAGCTAAACTGCCTTCTTTATTTTAATGAACTAATTCTTAGTCATGGGATTCACACAATTTTTTGGTGCGTACTCATTTATGATGATGAAGTGGGGAACAAGGAAAAATTTATTTACCGATTTCATAAATTCATTTTATTGTTAAATTTATACTGGTCTGTGAAAACGAAACTGCCCTGTCGTTTGCGCTGGTAAGCACTCTTTATCATGTTATACCAACACGCCCAATCCTACTGTAGCTGTGTATATGGCTAAGTTGTATTCGGTCCATTTCTTTGTCAACCCATTCACAGTATGGATATGGTCTATTGCGGAGTAGGCTGCACTTAACCCATATACTGCCAATTTATCACGAGCGCAGCCCTGGTTTAGTCAAGCACGGTAAGTCCGTACAAACTGTGCTTCACGCCACAAGGTAGAAAACGTGTTGCATGAGAAGACATCAAACACGGACACACACACTGCTTGGCGCCGTCAACGCTATTGGCGCGCATTCGAGGTGACTTTAGTTGCAACCAGTGCATCTGGCAGTGGCCGTGTAGGAAAGGCATACCTTGAGTCACCAATCACTTTCGCAAACGCGCCACACTATCGTAATGGCACATTCTTTCACTGGCTGTAAACTTGGTTGAGATTAAAGGCCCAATTCTTTAGTAGAGACATTATCTTGGTTCGTACCGGGAGGATATTTTAGAGAACTGTGTTTTGATCACTAGCAGTTAACTGCTAGCTTGCCCCATTTCGTACAATCATTTCCTCCTGACATTACCTACGCTTATTTGTTCTCACAATGCTGTCGCTCCTAGTGATGTATCGTAAATTGTCGATACTTGACGCTGTCTTTTAAGCCACAAGAGACGGCTGCTTTAATAGACTCGCTTAAGTGACAGTAAAGGCTTGCCCTACATCAATTCTGGTGGCAAAAGCCATGAAGACAAACTAACTTTGATGCGGCAGGCAATGAATTTCCTTCCCTAAAAAAGCACGAATCACCTCACAGCCACAGTCAAGGCAAATCTTTCATGTTCGTAAAGATGCCTTTGACGGTAGCGGTTACGTTTGCGCACGCAACATTTGGCAGCGAATTGACACAGCTGTAGAGAACAAAATATTGACACAGCTAAACACACAGTTAAAATACACACGGCTAAAATATTAGCACAGCTAACATATTGACACAGCGAAACAGAGAACAAAATATTTTGCTCAGTACACGAATTTAACCTTCTGTATAGCTAATGTGCTTTGATGAAACCTCAATCTGCTTAGTATGATCGTCACCGATTACTTTCAAGAAGACACTGCGAAGCTTGATGGGTCGTTCGACATGCCGTGTTCCAGAAATAACGTCAAATGTCTCAGTTTTTTTGCAAAAATAATGCAATTAATGACTGGCTGCACACTAATCAGGAGCATATTTTTTCATTCTTTTCATGACAAAACAAAACATGACTTTCTGCAAGATATAGAAATATTTAATGGCCTACAAATTACGAATAATTGCTAAAATTCAGGCACTACAAGACATCACTTCCTTTACCTTCGTGAATATAGTATTGAGTGCCTTGGAGCCGCGATATATGTGAATTCGACATAGTGGTAGATAGTGCATTGTAATTAGCGCCATAGGAGAACAAGGCCTACGTTCACACTGTATCGCATAGGTATTTTTTTGTTTTCGCATCACTTGGTATGAGTAGCGGCAGCATGCGCCTCTTGTCCGGGTTTTACCCGTCGTTTTTCGTGTGTAACTTGGAGCGGCAACCGCTCAAGTTCGGGATCATTTTGGTTTAACCTATATTCCTTGAAGTATTTTTGAGATTAGATTCTGAAGGCTTTATCAGATCGTCAGAGCTGTGAAGCGACGACAATAGTGTACTGCTTTAATAGTCAAATAGTGCATCTGTAAGAGTGCCACACGTCTCAAAATCTGAACTAAACACTGTGGCCAGTATTGTTCTGGCGCTTTTCTTTAGATCCTGTCATACTGAGGGCTTTGAGCTAGCATATTAACAGGCTGACATGGTCATTGCTTGTCATGATTTTCTTGGTGGTCTGCATTTGAGCCCAGTAATTTAAGGTCAAACTGAGCTCCCTTTGTAGATAACTTCTTGTCTACAAATGTTACTACTAATTCACAAGTGCTTTAGCACAAGCATTCATATAATTTCCAAAGTATCCAACACATTCAATCTTCAAAGTAACAGACATAACCAATATTTTTACTTGATAACCTGGCATTTATCGCGAGGTGTCAGAAAACCTGAACATGCTGCTTTGTAAACAGTGGCAGCACCATTGCAAGAAAAAGTTCACTATCGCCGTCATCACCATGAGTCATAATTGTCATCACAGATCGAGAGGTATTGTCAGTTTTTCTTCCGTACGCTGCGTTTAGGCCACAGTTGTTTTTGATGCTGCGTCTGCTGATCACTGTAATAACGATAACATAGAATAAGCCAAACTTTTTTTAATGGGTCGGTAGGCACCATTACATGTTTTTTCTTTAAAATGCGCTGTCATTTGCAACTTGAATAATTTAAGCCTTTTCGCCGAATCATGATCAGTAGCAGCAGCAGCCTCACTACGCCCACTGCAGGCCAAACATCTCTTCCATGTTATGCCCATCAACTCGGTCTTGTGCTCGCTGCTGTCACTTTATACCCGCAAACTTCCTAACCTCATCTGCCCACCTATCCTTCTGTCTCCCCTTCACCCGCTTGTCTTCTCTTAGAATTTATTCTGTGATCCCTAATGTCCACCGGTTATCTTGATTTTGTGCTATGTTCCCTACCCTTGACCATATCTTCCTGTTGATGTCGATAATAATATACTAAACAACCGTTCGTTCCCCTACCCAGTCTGCTCTCTTTCTGTCCTTTATGGTCACACCTGTCATTTCTCTTTCCATTGCTCGCTGCGTTGTCCTTAACTTAAGTTGAACGCTTCTAGTAATCCTCCACGTTTCCGCTCTGTAGGTAAGCACTGATAAGCGGCGAGTATTTTATACCTTCCTCTAGAGGGACAGTTAAAATCTATCATTCATGATTTGAGAATGCTTGCCGAATGTGCTCCACCGTATTGTCATTTTTCTAGCTACTTTAATCTCGAGTTTTAGCACCGGGGTTATTGTCTGTACCAAGTAGACATACCCTTCTACAACTTCAAGTGCACTGCTACCTATCACCATTGACATGCAGTGTTTAACGTCCCTAAACCACTATCAGCGATACCATAGTGAAGGGCTCCGGAAATTTTCACCACTAGGGGTTCTTTAACGTGCACCGAAATCTGAGCACACAGGCCTAGAGCATTTCGCCCCCAACAAAAATCCAGCCACAGCAGCAGGGATTCAATCCCGCGACCTTCGGGTCAGCACAGTACTTTAGCTCCTAAACCCCCACAGTGGGGCGCTGCTACCTCTATAGAGGCGCTGTTCCCTTCCGAGGTTGTTGTACATCACTCTCCTTTTCTGCAGATTACTTTGAGACTTACCTTTCTTCTCCCCTATATTCTAATTCAGTAATCATGAATTGCAATTGGTTCCCAGAGCTACTTAGCAATGGGATGTCATCGGCGAGGCGCAGGTTGCTGCGGTACTCTTCATTATTTCTTATCCTGAACTCTTCCCATTTAAGGCTTTGAATATCTCCTGTAAGCACGCCGTAAATAGCATTGAGGACATCGTATCCCCTTGTCTTACAGCTTCCTTTCTTGGTATTCTGTCGTTTTCTTTATAAAACTCTATGGTGGCAGTTGATCCGCTGTAAATTTCTCCCACAATGTTTATATATGCTTTGTCGACGCCCTGATTCTTAGTGTCTCTATGACTGCTGATATCGCTACTGAATCAAATGCCTTCTCTTAATGTATGAAGACATATATAGTAGTTGGATATATTTTTACTATTTCTCTATCACTTGATTGATGGTATAACTGTTGTTGAGTGTTAAGTGGCCTCTAGAAAATCTTGCTTGATCCTTTGGTTGATTGAATTGTATTATTGTCTTAATTTTGTTACCAATTATCTAGGAGCATAAACGTAATCAAAAACGTTTTCCAAGTGGGACTGTGTAGAAACACGACTGCCTCCAACTTTTCAATGCAAACATACCTGCTTATTTGCGTTACTAAAATTTTAATATTTTTTGTTGATAGGTCAGATGACAGCATTATTTTATTACTTTGTGTCCCCCTGGATACAATCTGCCAAGGTGTTTTTCTGTTCTTAAGGCTAAAATTCAATGTAACTAGGCAGTGCATTTAGGAATGTGTCAGTGCTGCTTACTGAGCTCTTTATTGAATATTTTGTTTTTTCCAAGATTTACTGAGTGTGTTGCTCGCCAGACTTGCATGTCAGGTAATTGATGCCTTATGTGCAATTGGCCATTTAAAAACACTTTTTGTGTTGTGATAAAAAGTAGCCCATTAATGATTTTATCTTCAGTGTAACCTTCACTGAATATTCTATTTTAATATGTTTTTTGTCACTGTAGTTATTTCATTGCCTTTGGGAAGTTCAATTCATAAGTACAATCAAGTGTTTTCCCACTGTCATACTTCATCGTACCTAACTTTGCCAATACCAAACCATGTCGGATAATTTACAGTGATACATACTCATGTTTAACATTGTTAATAATAACTGATAGAAGGCATACTAGGATATTGTAACGTGAGTGCTTGGATAGGGAGGTTGAATGGTGAATTTTTTGAACTACATAGTAATATCTGCTTGCTTTATTTCATGTCAAGAGTAAAGAGAATAATATTTACCGAGGTCAACGTGTTAAAACCACGATATAATTATCAGGGACACTGGAGTAGAGGGTTTCAGATATTTTGAGCACCTGGGGCTCTTTAAATGCATCCACGTCTAAGCAGACAGTTGTCATGCATTTCTTCTTTAATCGAAATTGCAGCCACCACAGCCATGGTTTGATTTTGTGGCCTTCAGTTTAGCAGTCAAGGGTTTCTTGAAGCGTATATTAGCTGTGGGCTGTGGTCTTGCTTCCATGATGCATCTTAAGTACAGCAGTTTGGTGCCAACCAGGCATCTCTACTAGTGCACTGGTGTTGTGTTGTTGCATTCATAATTTAGTGCAATATTTAACTATTTTATCAAGATGCATTTCTGAGCAGCTCTGCGAAGTGTGTGCTGGTGCTTATTACATTCCTAATTTTTTGCAAGAGGTAATGATTGTCGCATGTATTCTAAGTTATATATGAAGTTACGAATTTTCCTTCTTTTATACTCTGTAAGAGTGTAAAGTCCAACAAGTCACTCTGATATACTTTGCATATTGTACATCAGATGGCTCAATTGTGTGTGCAGAGCTTATACATAAACAGCCCATAGTGTTTAGAATGCCTTGAAAACTGCCTTAGGATCAGAAAAACTGTTGTGAAGAGTGGGATAGTCTGGGTGAACAGTGGAAGTTCCTCAGATAGGCTGGCTGATGTTCCGATAGGAGGACTTATGTTCATCGAAAGGGCCTTTTCTTCTCATCCTTGGCATGTTAGCTTTAAGGGGGTTAGTAGAGACGACATCTCTTGGTGGTGGTGCGTGTCTTTGTTGGAAATTGCCGCCGGAAAAGAAAAAAAACTAGAAAGCAAACAAGTGCAGTCCTCACTTCATTTCAAGTTGACTGGTAGCAATTCACAATGTTCTCGGAGGGTAGAGAAAAAATGAAGCAAAAAAGAGAAAACACGCAAAGTAGGAGCAGTGTGCTGCCGCTACAGACGCGAAAAAACCAAAGAGCTTGAAAGTTCGAAGCCAGCAGACAGTCCCCGCGTTTGGTCATCACAAAGGGTTGCCGACGATAAAGGCCTATGCTGTTCTTGAACATCTATGAATGGGACTCGTAAGAAAGCGGTTACGAAAAGGCGCGAGAGAGAAGCAGGCGGCTGCCTTTAAATGCTAAGATTTCAAAGGTAAGCGACACCAGATGTGTTCGGAAGAGAATGTGTTTAATTGGGAAAGTCATTGGTTAAAATATGCTTTCACTATCCCCGTAGGTGGCCCGCTCAACAGAATTGCCTCAAGAATTTGGCGGCATGTTGGCAGAGAAATAGAGAAATTCAGAATGCAAAGGAAATAAGCATCAACGAGAGAAACGCAGAAAGAAAGGAAAAAATTTAAAAAGGCGGGTTGGATGTAGATGACACGCTAGCGTTAACAAATGAGGAAAGAAAAAAGGAGACGCAGAGAAATTTGTGGCTTGGCAATGACTTAATGGTGCACGGTAGTAGTGTTTTTTGAAGCGACAAAAGAAGAAAGAAAGCTGTGGTTCAAAGATTCTGGCAAACAAAGACTTCGTAGTTGTGTGTATATAGACACATGTATATCTATATTCATAATTTTAAAAAATTTGAGGGAACATCAATAGTACAACTTGTAGTCTAGGAGCGATTCCATGTAATACCGGTGTTGTCTATTTGAAGGTTGAACCTTTCTCATTTCTAAATGCTGTCGTAATTATGCTATGGCTTTCAGCGATTCCGAATGGCGACGTGCTACATTGATTCGTGATCGGTGTAGGGGCTTACAATTGTGTATCAAATATCATTCCATGTATTTCCTCTCTCATGGTGAGCAGTAATTTGTAGAACATAAAGCTTTGCTTGATCGAAATTGTGGCTCTGTTGGTTGAAGTGACTGGCTACTGCTTTTGGTAAATTGTGTTTTGTGTCTGCACAGTGGCCGTTCAGTCTCACGTGAATTGGCTGCCCAGTTTTGCCTATATATTGTCGGCAGGTGGCGCACTTAAGACAGTATATTAGGTTGTTCGAAGTGCAGATGAAGATCGATGGGACCTTGTGAATGTAGTCAAATTCTGTGCTTTTTAAGTTGTTAGCCAGCTATGTATTTTTACAGGTGGAGCATCTGGGCTGGCCACAGGGACCAGACGTCCTAGTGTTTGCTTCAAGTTTTGCGGCAATTAGCAATGCGTAACACGTGTCATTTCAACGCTAACTTAAAGACATGCTTGTTCACGCAAACTTAGACTAGGACGTCTGATCCCTGTGGCCAGCCCAGGTGCTCACCCTGCAAATATATACAGCCGGCTACCAACATAAAAAGCACAGCATCTGACTACATTCACAAGGTCACATAGAGCTTCACCTGCACTTTTAAACAACCTAATATACTTTTCTGAGTGTGCCAGCTGTAGAAAACAATATATAGGCGAAAGTAGGCCGCCACTTCACGTAAGACTGAACGGCCACCATGCAGACACAAAGCACAATTTACCGAAAGTAGTAGCCGGTCACTTCTACCAACAGGACCGCACTTTCTAAAAAGCAAAGCTTTATGTTCTACAAAATAATTTCCGATCACCACGAGAGAATAAATACATGAAATCATAATTTATACACAAATTTATGTCCCTACACCCATCAAGAATCAATGTTGCACGTGGTAATTTGGAATCGCTGAAAGCCATTGCATAATTGCGGCCATATTTAGGGACTAGAAACGTTTAACCTTCAAATATACATAACTGGTATTACATGGAATCACTCCTAACCTACATATTGTAATAATAATATTCACTCTAAATTTTTAAAACTTTAATTATAGATATACATGTGTCTATATACACACAACTATGAAGTTTTTATTTTCCAGAACCTTTCAACCACAGCTTTCTTCCGTCTTTTGTCGCTTCAAAAAACACTCCTACCGTACACCATTAACTCAATGTCAAGCCACAAATTTCGCTGCGTCTCTTTTTCCTTTCCTCGTTTGTTAACGCTAGCATGTCGCCTATCACCAATCCGCTTTTTTTTTCATTTTTTCTTTTCTTTTGTGTTTCTCTCGTAGTTGCTTATTCCCTTTGCATTCCGAACTTGCCGATTCCTCTGCCAACATGCCGCCAAATTCTTGAGGCAATTCCATTGAGCGGGACACCTATGAGGATAGTGAAAGCATATTTTAACCAATGACCTTCCCCAATGAGCACGTGGTCTTCCAAACACATCTGGTGTCGCTTACCTTTGAAATCTTGGCATTTAAAAGTAGCCGCCTGCTTCTCTCTTGCGCCTTTTTGTAACCTCTTTCTTATGAGTCCCATTCATAGATGTTCGAGAACAGCATAGGCCAATATCGTCAGCAACCCTTCGTGATGGCCAAACGCGGGGACCGTCTGCTGGCTTCGAACTTTCAAGCTCTTTGCTTTTTTCGTGTCTGTAGCGGCCACCCATTGGCAGCACACCGCTCCTACTTTGGGTGTTTCCTTTTTTTTCTTTTTTTTCTCCACCCTCTGAGAACATTCTGAATCACTACCACCCAACTTGAAATGAAGCAATGACTGCACTCCTCTGCTTTATAGTTTTTTTTTCAGGCTACGATTTTCAACAGGGACACATGCCACCACCAGGAGATGACGTCTTTACTAACCCCCTTGAAACTAATATGCCAAGGATGAGAAGGCTAGGCACCTTTGACGAAGATAGGTTCTCCTATCGAAACTTTGGTCAGCCTATCTGACGCATTTCCACCTGTCGGCTCTCATTTTGATTTTGTTATGAAGAGTGTGTTTTTGAGAAATAGATGCTGTCTCTATTACCTAGAAAGATGCTGAAAAATAAAACTTGAAATCTTAATATGTGGTGAAGCTTCGTGGGGTGAGGGCTGATCTGTTAATCATCGTTCTTCAGCCACTGACCTTACCTGTTCGAATATTGGCGGCAAACTGCTCTAACTGTAGTATGTATGAAATATAATAAATGTGTGCTTTCAGTTGAGAGAAAACCTGTGTGTTGGTACATGTACTTGACATTTATCTTATGCCAATATATGTCTAATTTTAGGAAGTGGGAAAAGATATTTATCAATAAGTGGAAACGATGTCTACCAAAGCAGCTCTGTTATTTTTGTATAATCAGAAAATTTGAAATGAACTAGGTGAGGCTGAACTCGCATGGTTTCGCGATACCAAGTGCACCTACAAATTAAGTTGCTGAAATATGTATATGTCTGCATCCTGCATGAGACGTGTGCAATGTTACGGTTAATATTGTTTTCAATATAATGTGTTTTTGTGTCTACACAAACGTATGCACACCAAGCACCCTTGCTGTATCGACTCACTGAGCCACCAATTGATATACCCGAGATGTTTATGCTATTTAACACTAAATATTTGTATTTATTGTATAAATATAAAAGGCAGTCTAAATTTCTATAGTTGGCTTTACAAAGAAGGCTTTGAGGAATATCATTGCATTTCAGTAAGCTTGCTTATACACACACACACACACACACACACACACACATATATAAATATAATGAGATCAAACAGACAATATTGCCAAGGAAAGTATAGGGGAAGTTATAAGTCCGAATTGTAATGTAAATGTGAAGAAAGAAATGTGGGTGAAAAGATAACTTGCCATGGACAGGAACCGAACTTGCGACCTTCGAATAACGCGTTACTCAGAGGTCGCACACCCTTTCAACACCCTCTTAGAAGGGTGTTGAACACCCTAACATTTTGCTGAACACCCTTCGTGTAGGGTGCTCAGCTAACACCCTTTCAGTAGGGTGTATCTGAAAACACCCATAGGTGTTGCTCTGGCGACAAGCCAGTTTACATCCTTAAGGGTGTAATTTGCTGTGTATAGTGCATCTGTAAGGGTGCCGCACGTCTCAAAATCTGAACTAAACACTGTGGCCAGTATTGTTTTGCGCTTTTCTTTAAATCCTGTCATACTGAGGGCTTTCAGCTAGCATATTAACAGACTGACACGGTCATTGCTTGTCATGATTTTCTTGGTGGTTTGCATTTGAGCCCTGCAGTAATTTAAGGTCACACTGAGCTCCCTTTGTAGATAACTTCTTGTCTACAAATGTTACTACTAATTCACAAGTGCTTTAGCACAAGCATTCATATAATTTCCAAAGTATCCAACACATTCAATCTTCAAAGTACCAGACGTAACCAATAATTTTACTTGATAACCTGGAATTCATCGCGAGGTGTCAGAAAACTTGAACATGGTGCTTTGTGAACAGTGGCAGCACCATTGCAAGAAAAAGTTCACTATCGTCGTCATCACCATGAGTCATAATTGTCATCACAGCTCGAGAGGTATTGTCAGTTTTTCTTCCGCATGCTGCGTTTAGGCCACAGTTGTTTTTGATGCTGCGACTGCTGATCACTTTAATAGCGATAACATAGAATTGAAGCCAAACTTTTTTAATGGGTCGGTAGGCACTATTACATGTTTTTTTCTTTAAAATGCGCTGTCATTTGCAACTTGAATAATTTAAGCCTTTTCGCCGAATCATGATTAGTAGCAGCAGCAGCCTCACTACGCCCACTGCAGGCCAAACATTTCTCCCATGTTATGCCCGTCAACTCGGTCTTGTGCTCGCGGCTGCCACTTTATACCCGCAAACTTCCTAACCTCATCTGCCCGCCTATCCTTCTGTCTTCCCCTCACCCGCTTGTCTTCTTTTGGAATTCATTGTGATCCCTAATGTCCACCGGTTATCTTGATTTTGTGCTGTGTTCTCTGCCCTTGACCATTTCTTCCTGTTGTTGTCGATAATAATGTACTAAACAACCGTTCGTTCCCTGACCCAGTCTGCTCCCTTTCTGTCCATTATGGTCACACCTGTCATTTCTCTTTTCATTCTCGCTGCGTCGTCCTTAACTTAAGTTGAACGCTTCTAGTAATCCTCCACGTTTCCGCTCTGTAGGTAAGCACTGATAAGCGGTGGGTATTTTATACCTTCCTCTAGAGGGACAGTGAAAATCTATCATTCATGATTTGAGAATGCTTGCCGAATGTGCTCCACCGTATTGTCATTTTTCTAGCTACTTTAATCTCGAGTTTCCGCACCGGGGTTATTGCCTGTCCCAAGTAGACGTACCCTTTTACAACTTCAAGTGCACTGCTACCTATCACCATTGACATGCAGTGTTTAACGTCCCAAAACCACTATCAGCGATACCATAGTGAAGGGCTCCGGAAATTTTCACCACTAGGGGTTCTTTAACGTGCACCGAAATCTGAGCACACAGGCCTAGAGCATTTCGCCTCCAACAAAAATCCAGCCACAGCAGCAGGGATTCAATCCCGCGACCTTCGGGTCAGCACAGTACTTTAGCTCCTAAACCCCCACAGTGGGGCGCTGCTACCTCTATAGAGGCGCTGTTCCCTTCCGAGGTTGTTGTACATCACTCTCCTTTTCTGCAGATTACTTTGAGACTTACCTTTCTTCTCCCCTATATTCTAATTCAGTAATCATGAATTGCAATTGGTTCCCAGAGCTACTTAGCAATGGGATGTCATCGGCGAGGCGCAGGTTGCTGCGGTACTCTTCGTTATTTCTTATCCTGAACTCTTCCCATTTAAGGCTTTGAATATCTCCTGTAAGCACGCCGTAAATAGCATTGAGGACATCGTATCCCCTTGTCTTACAGCTTCCTTTCTTGGTATTCTGTCGTTTTCTTTATAAAACTCTATGGTGGCAGTTGATCCGCTGTAAATTTCTCCCACAATGTTTATATATGCTTTGTCGACGCCCTGATTCTTAGTGTCTCTATGACTGCTGATATCGCTACTGAATCAAATGCCTTCTCTTAATGTATGAAGACATATATAGTAGTTGGATATATTTTTACTATTTCTCTATCACTTGATTGATGGTATAACTGTTGTTGAGTGTTAAGTGGCCTCTAGAAAATCTTACTTGATCCTTTGGTTGATTGAATTGTATTATTGTCTTAATTTTGTTACCAATTATCTTTGTAAGCAGTTTGTACAAGACGGACAGCAAGCTGATCGGCCTGTTGTTATTCAAGTCCTTGTCATTCCCTTTCCTGGGAATGAAGAGGAAGTTAGCATTCTTCCAAGATTGTGCTACCCTCCCCATTAGGAGACATTTCGTAAACAGGGTGGACAGTTTTTATAACAAATTTGATGTAACAAGGTATAACATGGAGATAATTGAACATGCTCTAAAGAACAAAGGGGACGTCAAAGTGATATGAGGAAACTTGAATAGGCAAAAAGCAGATTATGAAAAGTTTCGGCATTTGCAGTTAACATCAATGTGAGGTCACGCTCACAAGCTTTCGCTATAGAATTTCTCAATGAAATTATTATCCTCACAAACTTGGATTTTCCATAACTAACCTATGTGCAGTTTGCAATCAACCGGAAACAACATATCACTTCCTTCTCACGTGCCGCTCTTTTGTTTCACTTTGCTGAATAATTCTTGCGAGGCCGACTCATATTCTTGGATTGGCAGTTAATACATCCGCCATTTTATCGTTTGGAGCCACTCAGTTGGGTGTGGGCTGCAGTGCTATTCTCTCAGCGCTACATAGATTTATTCAGGCAACTGAAAGGATACTCTTTTACTGTTACTGCCCAGATGAATCCAATTCTTTGTCCCTCTTCTTCTTTTTTCAATTTTTTAGGTTCTGGTTTGTGAAATCTTTTGGCTCTTTTCGCTATCAATTTATGAAGGTGATTATCCATCTTGTTCTTATCTGATTGCGCTATCTTAAACAAGCATTGTATTACCATAAACATAATAAGGTACAGTATAGTCAATCCTCCTTGTGGGTATGAGCCAAGATCTTCTAGGCGACAAAACAAAACAAGCTGATATATGCACAAAGGGACAAGGAAGGCAACATAAAGGCCGATATGGATAGTATAGGTAAAGTAACAGAGGAATTTTACAGAAATCTGTGCAGTAGCCGGAACAACCACGACCTTATGTAAGAGCTAGCAGTACGCCAGATTACATGCCACCAGTAATGATAGAGGAAGTCAAAAAAGCCTTAGAGGGAATGCACAGGCAAAGCTTCTGTTGCGGATCAGGTAATATCTGATCTTTTGAGATACGGAGGATCGTTTGTGTCAGAAAAACAGGTTATTATAACCGTTTGTCTCTAGTGGCGACTGTTAGAACCTCTTTCGAAGAGCTTTGAATACCTAGATATAGCTTTATGGTAAAATGCATGACTGCTGATGTCTTCAATCAGATTATACTGGTAGGAGCATGCTTTTGAGGAACTCGGCTTTTTATATTGCACAGTGCGTTGTTGTAGGCAATTGTATGAAGTGGTACCTGAGATTTCTCGCCTTATTAATCAGCCTGAATATGAAGAATTAAAAAAATCACAAGCAATCTGCATACCCATTGGTTTGAGCACCCTCGCATTGTATAGTAAGTTAAGTAAAAATCACGTAACATAATCAATAGTGTTAACAAATCCGTTGTCTGATCTATCTTAGCTGTCAGCTCGGATTTGTTAGGCACGAGTTCTCTAACTCGTATTCATGATAACATATATATATTCATATATATATATATATATATATATATATATATATATATATATATATATATATATATATATATATATATATATATATATTGCGGCAGGTAGTAATAACTGCAGCCTATTGCTAATCCTTACTGGATCCTACAGAGTGATTTGTAATAATGTGACAAACACTTGGACAGTTATTTGTTCAGTTTTATTCAAAAAAGATCAATCAGCTGCCTAATCAATTTCAATGAAGCTGCTTCTCCTTATAGCGTTTCTTTTCTAGGCAAAATCAAGTGGCCACATTCACTTTAAATGACTGACACCCAACCGTCACTCCACCGTTCCGTATTTGAAGCTCTATAGTGATTGTCGTAGGCGCCGTCTGTAAAGGAAGAAAGTCGCAAAGTAACTAATCCGCTCATGAATGTATATTCTGAATGCGACCAGAGCTCAAAGCAATATGAGTAGGTTTGAGATTGTGTTCTTTTTTGTGTGGACTTACACTTTTGCAGAGTGACTTCAAAGCCATCTTTTTACCAATTGACTTCAACAGTGACACCATATTCGATGTACAATACAGGACCACGCCTCCAGAAATGACCTCCTATATACCCTGACCGTGTAATTGACTTCAAGATATCTAGATAGTAATTTTTACATTGAAGGTATTCAATAACAATATCTGTTAGCATTATTACTTCAATTATTCATATCTAAAACGTCAAATGTAAAAGATGGTAAAATAATAAAATATACAACCATTGCAAAAATATATGAGGTACTGCATACCAAATCCTGGAGTAATATTCTGACTTTCCAATGCGAGAGGACTGATGATTGATTTAGTCTCCTGAGGCTATTTGAAGATATACACGGGAACACATATTCCACCCCCATGAATTTGTGGACATCGTGATAAGAGATTTATCATGCGTTATTGTGATTAACATAGCTAAGTCATACTATACCTACTAAGCTATATTATACGGGGGAGTTAAGTGTAGCTTTTTGCTACGCTCAACCAGAATGTCCTGTTTCTTTTTCTTTCAGTAATATGAACTCAGAGTTTTGGAGGCCTGTCTGGTGGTTTCAGAAAAAATGATCTGGCTGGCAGGTTTTTGTTTCTAATGTCCACCTTGCCAGATTCAACAGCCACCCTGTACCACGGAGACCAGTGTATGGCGTTTAGACTGATGTTCCCTTTCCTGTAGCGACACTAATCATCTATAGTCCACTGTGGTGGTGTAGTAGTTGTGGTATTCCGCTGCTGACCCAAAGATTCTGCGTTGAAAACTGGCTGCGGGGGTTGCATTTTTATGGAGGCAAACTGGTAGAAGCCCATGCACTGCGCGATGTGAGTGCACGTTAAGAAACACCAGATGGTGAAAATTTCTGGTTGTCTGTGCGCCAAAACGGAGAGGCGAGCGAGTTGGTACTGCTTCATTGGGCCCTAAACACATGCACGCGTTTTTCTAGTGACAGCGACAAAGGGCGGCGAGAGGCGTCAGCGGCAAACTTGCACCATCGCACCGTCACATCACAATGGCTGCAACCGCATGTCCCGACAAAGTGTCATAGTTGCTTGAATGAAAACTCTCACGTGATTATTCATAAACTGCAAATTTATGGTTCCAATCACAGTTGTGTGCGGCACACTTGCAAATTACAAGTTTAAAAGTTGGTTGATGACAGCATGCTAGTTTATTACTGTCTTCTGTGACATAACGAAGCCACAAAAACCTTTTCGTGGCCTTCTTTTTTGCAATCTTTTGTTTAATCGCAATAGGCGGCCCAGAAACGTACGCTATGATGACTATGACGCAATTTACACGAACATTTTGCATTGTAGCAAGTGACTAAATTGTTACAAGCTGCCATCTAAACGTCAAAACAGGCCTTCGATACCAAAATTTATGGCAAAATATGGCCGTTCTGTCACTCTCCGAGTGAGCTGAGAATGTTAAAAACGTAATCGACAGCTTGCATTACTTGAAGTACGTGCGGATAACAAGCATTGAAAGCAAATCACAACCAAAGCGAGGTCAAGGGTCACCACCCTGTGCCCGGAAATCACAATGCTGGCTTCCGGGTGACAATCAATCTTTTCTAGTGAAGCGCTCGATGCAACAAGCAGCGGCGACAAATGTGTCTCCGTGACAGCAAATCTTGTCGCACGTCACTGTTGTTTGTCGCGGTCGTGAGGAAATCTCGTGCATGCGGCGTAAAAGTAGCGTTGAAAAAGACGAGGACAAGAAACGGAACACCACAAGTGCTTACCCAGAACTTAAAGCTTTATTTCTTGAACAGAAACTATATATCATCTAAATGTCACGCTCGACTAAACCTACGCGTGTGCATCGCGGGGGAGGCAAAAACCAAAACACACACCTCTTGCAGTCCCCCCTCCCCACAACAGACTACCCCCTTTGCTTAGGTGGCATCACTTCCTTTTTCAATAAGTTCAAAAATGATCACGTACGCTCCCTGAGAAGCGCTTGTGTAGAAGCGCTTGTGGAGTTCACTTCGTTGTCCTCATCTTATTTTGCGCTACCTTTACGCCATACTGAACCTCTACAGCATCCACCGTAGTGATATCGTGGTTTTGTGGCTTAGATCCTAGGTATAAGTAATATTACTATGTGCATTTTGTTGCGCACTGCAAGCACTTTTGGCGTCTGTCTATCTATCTATCTATCTATCTATCTATCTATCTATCTATCTATCTATCTATCTATCTATCTATCTATCTATCTATCTATCTGGCAGCCTACATCTGGGTGCTCTCGTGATCATCCCCTTAAATTGGGATAAACCCTACTATTAAGCGAGGGTAAGGTGTTTTGACTAATATGATCCCCTAGTCATGACAAGAATTATATGACAATCTCGTCGTGTACGTTGTCGAACACTTTCCGCCAAACAGTGGCCCATACCCGCGGTGGGTATGTGCCACTTTTGTGTGGGTCTGGTTCTCAAGTGGTTGACAGTTCATATCAACTCAGGAAAGCCGAGAACAGACCGGGGCAATTTTAACGCGTGAGTGGTTAAAACAAGCTGACATCAGCAGCATTGAACCGACGAATCCAGATAATAAATGTCATGGTCCCAGCAGCATTCAAACCCCAGCATCCTGCGTGGCAACCAAGTATTCTTACACAGAACCACGCCAAATTTCGCAACTGCTTCGGAGTAGACTCTAATGTTCATGAAGCGTGAATCAGAAATGCAGTGATGGCTATCTTATTTTATAAAGTACTATATATTTGTACTCTTAAGATACAGCCGTCATTCGTGTTATAGCGCAACTGTAGTTAAGCGCAATGCACTCAAGGTGATTGGTAGTTTGTTTCAACCAAAAATGGCGCGAACCGACATGGCAATTTGAACTCGACAGAATTAAGAAACGTCTGAGCATTTCCGTGAAGTGAATGACAACGAGTGGGCGAAGCAATAAGTCTTAAGATCCGTAAGGCCTATGGTGAAGAGAACTACTAATGTAAAGGACGGACAGATGGACGGATGGACAAGTAGACGAATACACGGATGCATGGGCGGCAACACGCACTGGCGGACGGATGGACGCATGGATGGACGACATACAGATGATGGTGGTGATCGTGTACTTTATTGCCGTATATTTGATATAATTACACATAAGCTCGATTGTTTACTCGTATGCTTTTGTTCTTTGTGAAACAAGTGGTCAGTTTTGGTTTGGTTTCGTAGGCCGTAATTGACGCCATGGTCATGGTCGGCACTAGGGCGCTCTGCCTTTAAAAGCTGGCATCAGCAGCGTTGACCCAATGAACGCGTAATATAAATATCATGGTCTCATCAGAGCCCAGCTCAAGCATTATGCGCGGCAATCAAGTATACTACCGCAGAGCCAAGCCAGGTGTGGGAACTGCTTTTCAAGTGCACCATATTGTTCGTGAAACCTCAATTGTGTTTGAAGTTCTGGCTATCCAATCTTTTAAGCACTGCATACGAGCTCCTGTAATACAGCCGTCATGTTTAGTTAACGACAATTGCAGTGAAACGCTGTCCACTGAAGCTAATTTTTCTGGCAGTGTCCAGAGCCACCGTCCTGACTGGCACAGCCACTAAATATCAGCTAACTGCTTCTGGTGTTGCGAATACCCATGTGGCTAATAGTATCACTACGCAACCGTGAAAATGCGACTATTTAACTTATGTCTGCACGTACACTATTTGTACAAATATTTAGCGTGATTTCATAACACGTCGCTCGATAAAAAAATTACAACACGGTCACTTTCAATACGTGTACTTCGCCTGGCGTTGATTCCTAAGATACGTTGGATGTGCATAGATGAAAGAGCTTAATCAAGATTCAATAGGCAGTGCTTGTGTCCTAGCCCGAAGCGGGCCACTCCCACATTGGGTCCGAAAGACCATAGCCTTTCAGCCACTACGCGGGCCCTTTCGACTGCCTGTACTTGTTCCTCTAATGTAAGACAACACAAAGCTGCGCCCCTCCGTTCTTTAATATTTTCCTTGTCGATGTGTAAGGTGGAGCAATGCCACAGCGTATGAGCGAGATATATGGTGTCGTGACATTTATCGCATAATGTAGGAACCCAGAACTCCGGATAAATCCTGTTAATTAACAACGCGTTCAGATAGGTTCTTCTTTGATTTAGCTCTGTTTAGTTTACTGTGTGGAGGGAGGAAGACCCTGCGTCCTCGAAAGAAAAATTTGTTAGGTCATTGTACGAAAGTACGTGCTCCTTGCATTCTGAAACCTCAGCATCTTCTCGTCTTGTGGCTGTATGGTTGGCAAGTCCTCGTGCCGCATTCTGGGCAGATTCATTGAGGTTCGCAGGAGCACCGTTGATTTCTCCCATGTGAGCAGGCAACAAATAATCGTGTGTGGCTTGATTACGTTTTCCTTGAGCATTGCTAGAGCCTGTCTAAAGATTACACTTTCGGCAAATGCTCACACGGCTGGCCTAGAGTTGCTGTGAATCCTCGATCTATTTGGGTCTAAAAGTTTCATTGAAATGGCTGCTTTTCCAGCAATGTTTCACTCTGTGGAGTAGATGGAAGCTGAGTTGACTAGGTGACCATTACCGTTCACAAGTACAGTTGTGAAAGCTCTTTTATTGTACGCGAAAGCCACGTCGAGAAACGAGCATTTCTCAGGCTCACTTTTAGAATTTTCTATCAGAGATTTTGCTCTGGCTTGCCTTCTGCTCACATTATGAATGGGGTAAACAATCCTCAGAACAGGCATAACTGTGATACTGTGTTTTCATTTGTTGGGTGTTTCTTTGTGGTGGCGATATATCGCTGTAACTGGTGTAGTGATTCGTTTGCGGATGTACCTTCCTACTTGGGTTGAGTCAAACTGGGCTCTCTTTTGTGCCTCGGCAATGTGTTCTTCAATGTGTTGTGCATACCAAGCTGCATAAGCTTTTTTTTAATTTTGGTGTACATAGGTAGCCTAAGAGCTACGTTGATTGTCTTCCTCAGCAATGCATTAAGTTTGTCTCCTTCGGATCTCTGCCGCTCGTGCATGGCTGCTACGTAGGCGAAGTGGCACAACACAAGTGAGTGAACTAGTCTTACGACATTGTCTTCTCCAAGCCCTTCTTGGCAGTTAGTAACTATTTTGATGAGCCTGATTGCGTTGTACACTTTCTTAGCGATACGCTGAATAGTTTGGTTATTGGAGCCATTGGCTTCTATCAGCAAGCTTAGGACCCGGATAAAATCCACCCTTGTAATGACGCTTGCGCTCATAGTGTAGAGCGTTATTGATTGATATGTGGTGTTTAACGTCCCAAAACCACCAAATGATTATGAGAGACGCCGTAGCTGGAGGGCTCCGGAAATTTCGACCAAATGGGGTTCTTTAACGTGCAGCCCAAATCTGAGCACACGGGCCCACAACGTTTTCCGCCTCCATCAGAAATGTAGCCGCCGCAGCCGGGATTCAATCCCGTGACCTGCGGATCAGCAGCTGAGTACCTTAGACACTAGACCACCGCGGCGGGGCTTTATAGCGTTATATCGTTGTCCTCTGTTGCAATACACCACCGGGTTTGCGGCCTCCTCTCGGAGTTAAGATTTCCCGGGTGAGCATTGAAGTCCCGTGGGAATGAAGTACTCTTTCGGAACGTTTACACCTTCTTGTAATTTTTCTTCTATTTCTCCGTCAGTGCTTCCAGTAGACCGTATCGTGACGTAATCTGCGTAAATATTGGGCCCAATGCCTTCGATGTCTTCGAGTGTCCTCGCGAGACCTATCATTGAGATATTGAAAAGGGTAGGCAATATGAGCGCTCCTTGGGGTGTGTCCTGGATTTTTAGCTTCACTGTATCTGATTTTAGGTCCGACGCCATGAGCGTTACCATCCTTCCGCTAAGAAAGTCTTCGAAGTATTGATAAAAGTTGCTACCCAAACTAAGGTTCGAAATGGTGTTGAGTATGAAGGTATGACGGATGTTATCGAAGGCTTTCTCCATGTCTAGACACAGTATTGCTCACGTGTCCCTTGTTTTGTGATTGATTATTTCGTTCTTCAGTACGAGCGTGGAATCTTGCGTGGAAAGACTATGTCTGAAGCCTATCGTCTAGCGAGGGTAAACGTCGTGCTCTTCCAGTTACCTAGATAATCTAGTTCGTATCGCATGTTCAGCAACCTTTCCCACGCACGATGTGATTGAAATTGGTCATAGATACTGAAGGCCAGAAGGCTTCTCCGGTTTTTAGATTAAAATAGTGTTATTGGCCTTCCATTCGCTAAAAACTTTCGCTTTATCTCTCATCTCAAAGAATAATTGCGTTAAATATTCTGTAGAATCGTCTTCCGGATCGCGCATCATCTTGTTTGTTATCCTGTCGGGTCCTGCGCCACATCTTCTGTTGAGGTCGTATAAAGCCACTCTCATATTTGCTAACGCGAATTCAGCATCTAAAATGGGGTTGTTTGGGCCTGTGTAGCCTTATCTAGGAGGGCGGGGCTGCTCTGTGTCCTCGATGGATAGTTACATATTCACTAGCAGCGCAATCAGTGCTGCCTTTGATTAATACTTCTGTACCACGTGCAAAATATTGCTTAACGTGTTGCGCTGATTTTATTTTGTGTCGGTTTTGACTAATAGGTGTTTACGCAAATCATGGTTCTTCTTTTTCTCATCTGGTCATCTATGGGGTAGTAAACATTATCCCACTGTTGCTTGGAAAGGGTTTTGCAGTGCTCTTCTTTCGCTCGATTGGCCTCTGCAATTTACTTTCACAGCCTATGGTTTAGCCTCTGGCCCTTTCATTACTTAAGTAGGAGTTGTTTAGCTTCTAGGAAGTGTCCATTCTATGAGTCGGCTTTCATTGTTTCGACAGAGAGATCTGTTAGCACCTCTATAGTAGTGGCGCCAACGTCCTCCCTCAGCTGTGAAGGCCATTCTTCCAAGTTCACTTCTTCAATCCTCCTTTCCTTTCTGATATAATGACATTCTTCCCAGTCTGTGACCCGAAATTTGCATAGTCTCTTTTGGCTGATGCTTTGGTCATTTTTTAATATGTCCTGATCACTACTAAAGTCTTGGTTTTAGTTATCCCATGTGGCTCCATAGCGTTGCGAACTAAAGTGAGGTCCGGAGTTGTGTCTCGACATGTCAATGGGCCGCATCTACTCGGCACTGATGTGTCCTGTGATGAGTGTTAACTCTAGGTCTGGCGCTTCTCGCCATAAACTTTCCTCTTTTTTTTTGTTGTAGTGGTAACCCCATGTGTGGTAGGGAGCGTTTAAGTCTCCAAAAACAATTAGCGAAGAATCTCGAACTATTTTGACGGCTTTGGTAAGTAGGGACGTGACTCTTTGCTTTATTTTCTCCCGACTGCTGTAGAAATTGATAATAAACATGCTTTTCCGATAGTAAATCGAAGAGTCTGAAATGATTTCCGTCAAGATGTGTTCAATTTTGTTACCTGTGATCTTCAGATTGTGGCTGATGTATGTAGGACATTTACAAACTAGGGTTACGACACCCCTCCCGCAATCGACATTCTTTACCTCCGAACAATGTCCGGGCAAAGTGACGTTGAGTATGAGCGTTTCTTGGAGTAAGGTAACGTGCGGTTTTTCGAGGTGAGATCAAATAAATTGCTGTTGGGCCATTTTTCTGATTAATCCCAGAAGGTAATTTTGTTGCCACAGTTTAAATGTACTAGTGTGCTGCTGTAGTGCTTTGACTGGATTAATTATTTAGTTCAGTAAGACTCTTAGACTTTATGCGCTGAACAAAAGGTATAGGGGCCATGGGAGCCAGAGCAGGAACCACCATATTGTTCAGATATGCTGCAATCTGGAGAATTCGCTGGTTGGTGCGCTCACCCATATCTACAATACCTGACTGAAATTGTGTCTTTTGTTTATCTGCCCCAGGCTATCGCTGAGTGCTGTGAGCATTTCTTTTACTTCAGACTTTGCCATTGTAGGCATTTGTTCACGTCGATTTAAGGCTTGCTTCTGTCTCTCATTCCCCATTAGCAGCCATTGGCATGTACAATGAGCACTCTTTTTTATTGTTAAACAACACGCAGAAGAAATCTCTCACCGGCACTACCTTGGAGGTCAAATGTTATACCTATTTCGGGGTATGTGCCACTGGTGGTTACGTACTACGAGGGACGCACAAGCCACGCCATAAGGAGCTTCGCCCCTAAAATTAATTGCTTTAAATATTTTATAGAATCTTCTTCCGAATCACGCATCATCTTGTTTGTTATCCTGTCGGGTCCTGCGCCAGATTTTCTGTTGAGGTCGTAAAAAGCCACCCTCACATTCGCTAACGCGAATTCAGCATCTAGGATTAGGTTGCTTGGGCCTGTGTAGCCTGATTAAGGAGGGTGTGGCTGCTGTGTGTCCTCGATGGATAGGTACTTATTCACTGGCGGCGCAATGAATGTTGAGTTCGATTATTCCTTCTGTACCACGTGCAGAGTAATGCTTAACCGGTTGCGCTGATTTTATTTCGTGTTGCTTTCGACTAATGGGTGTTTAAGTAGATTTCAGGTTCTTTTTTTTTCATCTGGTCATCTATGGAGTTGTAAACCTTATCCCACTGTTGCTTGTAAAAGGTTCTGCAGTGCTCTTCTATCGCTCGATTGGCCTCTGCAATTTTCTTTCGCAGCCTACGGTTTAGCCTCTGGCCCTTTTATTACTTAAGTACGAGTTGTTTAGCTTCTAGGAGGTGCCCAATCTATGAGTCGATTTCATTGATCAACAGGGAGATCTGTGAGCACCTCTTTAGTAGAGGCGCCAATGTCCTCACTCAGCTGTGAAGTCCATACTTCCAGGTTCCCTTCTTCAATCCTCCTTTCCTTTATGATTTTATGGAATTCTTCCCAGTCTGTGACCCAACATTTGCGTAGTCTCCTTTGCCCGGAGGCTTGGTCACTTTTAAAATGTTCTGATCACTACCAAAGCCTTGGTTTTAGTTATCGCATGTGGGCTCCGTAGCGTTGCGAACTAAAGTGAAGTCCGGAGTTGTGTCTCGACATGTCGATGGGTCGCATCCACTCGGCACTGATAGGTCTGTGATGAGTGTTAACTCAAGGTCTGTCGCTTCTAGCCATAGCCTCTTGTCTTTTTTTGTTGTAGTGGTAACCCTATGTGTGGTAGGGAGCTTTGAAATCTCCAGCAACAATTAGCGAAGAATCTCGAACTATTTTGACGGCTTTGGTAAGTAGGGACATGAATCTTTGCTTTATTTCCTTCGGACTGCTGTAGAAATTGAGAATAAATATGCTTTCCCGATTGTAAATCAAAGAGTCTGGAATGATTTCCGTCAAGATGTGTTCAATTTCTCTACCTGTGATCTTCAGATTGGGGCTGACGTATGTAGGATTTCTATAAACTAGGGTACGATACCCCTCCCGCAATCGACATTCTTTACCTCCGAAAAATGTCCGGGCAAAGTTACGTTGAGGATGAGCGTTTCTTGGAGTATGATAACGTGTGGTATCTCGGTGTGAGATCAAATAAATTGCTGCAGAGCTGCCTTTTTTGTGAGTAGCCCCAGCAGGTTTTTTCATTGTCACATTTTAAATTTATTAGTTTATGCTGCCGTCATGCTTCGACTGGGATTGATTATTTATTTCAGTAAGACTGTTGGACATTATGCGCTTAACAATAGGTTTAGTGGCCGTGGGAGCCAGAGCTGGAACCACCGTATCGTTCAGGTATGCTTCAATCTGGAGAATTCGCTGGCTGGTGCGCTGATGCATAGCTACAACACCTGACTGAAATTGCGTAAGTCTTTCGTTTATCTGCCCCACGCAGTCGCTCAGTGCTGTGAGCCTTTTTTTAACTTTAGACTTTGCCATCGTAGGCATTTGTTCACGTGGAATTGTGGCTCGCTTCTTAGGCGCGGGTTTCTCATTGTCTTTTTTCTCATTGGCATTAAGCATACGTGGGATATGCAAAACGTTTTATACTTATAGTTGTACTTATGAACCACAATTAAAGGTTCATATGCTTTTTGGTGGAAAACATTTTTATTCAAATTCCATAGATCACAATTCATTTGATTTAAAGAACACTCTTTGCAAAAGGTTGCCCAAAAAAACTTGCACTATTAATACTCCTGAAAAGAGTAAGTAATGAATTTAATGTCCCAATAATTCATTTATCAGTAGTAAATCATCGTCAGAAGTCGACTTCGTGATTTTTCGCCGTTTCTTTGGTTCTTCTCCACTGTGAATTTTCGGGGACGGCTTTAAGCTCTCCCGTAGTAGAGTACCCTGTACTCTAAATCATTACTCACTTTTTTCTGATCCCCCCAATACTTTTAGCGGGACGGCTCAGTGCCCTCCCATAGATGAGTACGAAGTACTCAAAATCGTTAAACATTTTTTCTAAACACCCACGCATCAGCGACTCTCCCACAGTAGAGTACCTAGTACTCTTAATCGTTACCTACTTTTTCTAAACACACCTACATCAGCGACTTTTAGCGTATCTATCTATATATCTAGCCGCCTACAATTTTTAGTTCATCTGGTCGTTTCGATAATGGTATCGATACCAAAATGGGTATGGCACAATATGACTGTATGACGACCATAAGTGACTACTCATAACATGAAAATTATGACAGGTATTTCACGAATGGCATTATTTAAGTTCATGGTACTGCTGCTCTTGCGGTGGTTTCGTACATAGGACATGTTGCAAAACAAGTATAGTGTGACATGACTGCATGGCGAACACAAGCGACAGACCGTAACATAAAAATTATGAGATGCGCGTTATGTAAAAACATGACTACAAGCCACACTCGTGATGTGCTTGCGGCCGTTTCGATAGCTTCACATATACCAAATTTGATATTACGGGACGTGAATGGATGACGAAGGTATGTGGCTGGAGCAAATATGATAATGCTGAGATGCGTATCATGTATTATCATGACTACATGCTACGCTCACGATGCACTAGCGGCTGTTTCGCTATAGCTTCACACGTACCAAATTCGCTATTGCGTGGCCAAAATGAACGACATACGTAAGTGACATGTCAAAACATGATAATAATAGCATGCGTGTCATGTAACAGCATGACGACATGCCACACTTCTAAGGCGTCAATACACTTTGACGTGACCCGGCGCGCGTGCGTCCTGCATTAGTTTCATCGGGTCATGCCAGCGATGCCACGCCAGGCGCCGATCTGCCTGCCATATATCGCAGGCGCGCGCTGGGCTGCGTTGTCATGACGCATAAGCGTTTGAGCGCGCCCGGCGTCCCTTCACCACGAAAAGAGGCAGACGTGGTGCTGTCTGGGTAACGTCGTCGGCGCAACATGCAGCATCTTGCATTTCGCGCTGGTTGCTGCCGGGCCGCGCCAACGAACGCTGGTCGTGCAGGTCGCGCTTGGCGTCATACAATAAAGTGCTCGCGTTTTGCTAGCATAGCATCGCTGCGCCCAGCGTGCGCGCACGTCTAAGATACGTCGGAGTATATTGGGCCCTTCATGATGCACTCGCCGCCCTTTCACTTGCTTCACATATACCAAATTTGGTATTATGGGACCTGATTGGACGACGAAGGTATGTGACTGGTGCAAACGTGATAATCATGAGATGTGGGTCATGTAAGAACATGACAATCTACCGTGCTCATAATGGAATCGCGGCCGTTTCGCTAGCTCCACATATACCAAATTTTGTATCAATAGACGTGAATAGAAAACGAAGGTACACGACACGTCTAAACATGATAATCATGATATGGAAATCATGTACGTCATAGTTCAACTCAGCCTCGCAGCGTTGTGCTTATTTTAAAGCGACATATCAACCTTCCTCCTTCATGCTTCACATATCATTGATTCAGACAGTACGTGGCATTTGCCTTTTTTTTTCGTCAGGTGGCACTGAGTTGGTCTGTCATGCAGCAATGGGACAACAGCGTTCTCAGGGAGGCTTTGCTTTGCTTTCAGTGTTCATATGCTGTCGGCTGCTAGCACAGCGCTTCCTTTCGCGCCTAAGAATTTCCCGCACGAACGCTTGCATATTTCTTTCTAGGTGCTCGCTTTCGGCATTTCATGCCTAAGGTGCACCTTAAAAGGGTGTCACAGTCCATAACACTTCCTTCGTTTTATGCAACAACTGTTGCATTTTTTCGTCATGTTCATTCGACATGACCTGGCACAGATGCGTTGAACAATCATATAGCTGAGCCAGCTGCTACTTTATTGTTTCCGTTGGTTTCCTCAGCCCACCGTGTCACTCTGGTCGGTTGTCCAGGAGCACGTTAACGGCTTTTTTAAATGCGAAGCATTTCTTAGCGAACTTCAGCGACTTTGAGCGTATCTATTGATCTGTCTATCTATCTATCTATCTTTTTATCTATCTATCTAGCAACCTACGACTTTTAGCTCTCCTAGCCGTTTAAATAATGGTATCGATACCAAACTTGGTGTGGCATAACAAGACTGATGAAGAACATATTTGACTAGTCATGAAATAAAAATCATGACATGTAGGTCATGAATGTCATGATTTACATTTCATGGTACTGAAGCTCTTGTGGTGGTCTCGTTCAAGTAATTGATTGATTTGTGGGGTCTACCGTCCCAAAACCACCATTTGATTATGAGAGACGCCATAGTGGAGGGCTCCGGAAATTTTGACCACCTGGGGTTCGTTAACGTGCACCCAAATCTGAGTACACGGGCCTAAAACATTTCCGCCTCCATCAGAAATGCAGCCGCCGCAGCCGGGAGTCGAGCCCGCGACCTGCGGGTCAGTAGCCGAGTACCTTAGCCACCAGACCACCGCGGCGGGGTGGTCTAGTTCAAGTAGTATGTCGCAAAACTGGTATGGTATGGCATCATTCCAAGACGAACACAAGCGACCAACCCTAAGATGAAAATCATGACATGCGTGTCATGTAACAACAAGACTACATGCTATGCCCATGATGCGCTAATGGCCGTTTCGCTAGCTTCACACGTACAAACTTGGTATTACGTGATGCGAATGGACGACATAAGTAAATGACACATCCAAATATGATAATCGCGACATGCGTGTCATGTAACAACATGACTACATGCCACACTCATGATGCATTCGCGGCCATTTCGCTAGTTTACATATTCCAAATTTGGTATTAGGTGACGTCAATGGATGACGAAGGTATGTGAATGGTGAAAACATGATAATCATGAGATGCGTGTCATCAGATACATGACTACATGCCACGGTCAAGGTGCCAATACATTTCGACGTCAGGTGGTGCGCGTGCTCACTGACGTTCATTTTGTATCGTCACTCTGGCATTGTAACGACAGGCGCCAGTTTTGCCATATAGTCGCAGGCGTGTGCCGCGCTGCAATGCTTTGACGCATGCGCGCTTTAGTGCGTCCGGCGTCCCGCAGTCACGAAAAGAGGGAGACTCAGGGTTGTCTAGGTAACGCATCGGCCCGAATTTCCCACCGGTTGTCGTCGTGCAGCGGCGACGAACCTTGGATGCGCTGGTCACGCCTGGCGTCGGACTATAAAGTTGTCGCGTTTTGCTAACGTAGCGTCGCTATGCCCATCGTGCGCGCATGTCAGCGCTACACACGAGTACATTGAGCCCTCCATGACGCGCTCGCGGTCGTTATGCTAGCTACACATATACCAAATTTGATGTTACGTGACGTAAATGGATGTCGAAATATATGACAGGTGCAGTGGTAATTCTGACACGCGTGTCATGTAAGAACATGACAACGCGTGCACGCAAATAGCGTGCTCGCGCCCGTTTCGCTAGCTTCACCTATACTAAATTTCATATCACGTGACGTGAATAGATGGAGGTAAACAAGACATCCAAACATGATAATCATGACACGGAAGTCATGTGTCACAGGTCCCGTTAATAAGGGAGACGATCGCCGGGCTAATTCCAAGGGCTGAAATATCGGCCCCCCGAACTACATCACGAAAGCGCGGACATTTTGAAAGCGGTCCTATAGGGCGCGCCAGCGGACGCCGGCTGTAGTCTAAAGAACAAATCAGAGCCGAGAGTTGATAAACAAAAGAAAATTATTTTCTCAAATATTCAGATCAAACAATACACAAATATACACACTCGACAATAGTTGAATACGGTATGTCACCAATCAAACAACGTACTACACAGTACAATCAGCCACACTCGAAACAACGGACACAGAAATCATACGCGTTACAATGCAATCACATGCATCGAACAACCAAGACATCAAAAGACTAAAGAGTTCGAAAACTTATTCAGCCCAAAGTCCTTGGAACAAAGTCTGAATGATACTCTTCCAAGAATTACTCACTCAAAGTCCAGCGCTGTTGTCGTTCCACTGCCCCCGAAGTTTCTCTTCTAGGAAACCTCGTGTCTTCAATTGGCCGCTCTCCAAGCACCAAACTTCTTCGCCGGTAACACGTCGGCTTCTCACGCACCGCTATTGCAACGCGTCTTCGCTCGCTGGCGGTAAACACACTCTTCTGCTTGTAGCATGAGTCTTCACCCCTCAGGTGGAAATCCTTTTCATTACCTGCTTTGTCACTGAGGACAGAAGCCTTCACCGACAAGGCGGAACACCTTACGCACCCTGGCGCAAACTTCCTTCTTCTCCTGATCTCCCTTCTCAGCTGCTCGCTTAAATACCTTTTGCGCTAGATTCCAGAAAATTCTAATCATTTCGTCGGTACGATGCACAGCCAAGGCTGGGGAAAGAGCGAGACGTTTCGAGGGCTGTCCGCGACACGTGACGCAACTCTGCATCACCACGCCTCTTTCCTTCGAGAACCTTCGAGGGTTTGCTTGGCCGCTGATGTGAGGAGGTTGGTAAGCGAAACTACGCTTCCGAGAGAAGGGGGAGAGACGGCGCGCCCGAGAGTCTTTGGATGCTTGTTTTTTTTCTACTCTATCGTTGACCTTGAGGCACCTTTGGCACTTGGTCGCCAGAATTCAGCCGCGCGCCCTTTCTTTGAGCGCTCAATTTCCTCCACCTTGAACGTTGTGGTGATCTTAAGTCATTTCCACTTCATGTCACCCACCCATCGTAGTGGTGGTAGCTTGTTTCGCCACCACGGCGCAGTGCTTCAAACGGACATATCCACCTTTCTTATTCGTGCTTCGCATATCATCGATTCCCACTGTACGTGCCAATTTTTTTTCTGCCTGAACACTTCTGAGACTTCAAGTGGCGCCTAGAATGGGGTGTGCTTCCCACCCTCGACCACCTCGAAAGGCGGAGAATGATCCAGTTAGCAACATGGCCGAACTGCTCTCTTCGGGAAAATAAATCACGATTTTCTGAGGCATTGTGTCATTGCTCGTGTTGTCGGGTAAGCTGTACATGCTGGATTTCTCTGCCTCAGAGTAAATCACTTCGTTTTTTCTCGGCGTCGTCCTTGAGGCCACTTCGCTTATCTTCTCATTGTTGCTGGTTCTTTCTGCCTCTGGCGCAACCGCTGCGCAGTGGTTGCAGTGGGCCGGCGCCGCCGCGAGCTCTTCCAATCCTAGAGCGATTGTACTCTGGGCAGCTGTCTGTTAGGTCGGAGAAGCTCTTCTTCCTCGGTGAAGAGGAATTCCTTTGGCACTGGTCTTGCCCTGTTGTGCCAGTCCGTGAAGGAGAGTGAAACTTGTCTTTCGGCTGGCATGGTATTGGTATGCTGATGTGTCGATGCGACGTCAGAAATTACGTGCCAACAAGTAAATACGCAAAATCTACATATTCATGTTTTACTTGTGCGCCTTGTTTTACCTTAGAATATTCATATGTGTATCTTTCCTTTTCCGACATTTTTGTGTGGCTGTGTTTTTGTGAACCATCTAATGTACACGTTCTTTCCACGTCATTTTATATTCATGTTCATGCAAATGAAGTCTGTCTTGTCATCTTCGTTATTTGAAGTCGAAGAAAAAAAATTTGTTTAAATTTTTTTGGATTTTGCAGGGGGCGCTCGTCCAGTGCGGATGTGCGAACACGTCGGCTCCCGATTGTTCAAGTGTTCTGGCACGGATTTTTTGCCTCAACTAGCAAGAACTGTGCATCATTCGACGCCGTTTGTTGTAGTGAACCAGCAGATACCAACATCTTACCAGTGGGTGAAATTTTTGGACATCCCCAGGACTTTTACCCACGCCACGCAGACGCCTCGCGCGTCGACGCGTTTCTCGGGCGCTGCAACAGGGTCGCGACGACGCCTAACGCGTCGTCGAGCTGAAGAATGGCCTCCAACCCCAATGTGTCGGTTGTAGAAGGCATGGACATCAATCCGGAAAAAGCGGAGTGCGCGGGATGGATTGAAGTAGCCAGCAAGAAGAAGAAACTTGCCGAGCGGGCGGATTGTAACGCTGGTAATGCGCCCACGTCAGCGACAGGAAGCGGTAAAGGCGGCTCCCGCACTGCCGCCTCAAAGAACGTGTTGAGGCGTGTTGTGAAAGCTTCCAGGATCCCAAACCTTCCCAGGGATCACTTTAAGACCATTATACGGCCACGTGGAGGGATGGATGGCCAGAAGACAGACCTTCTTATCTTCAAGCGCTCGCTCGCAAAGGCGGCTTTCCTAACAGGAGAGCAGGTGTTCGACAACAAGCTGTGCACGAACCCCTTCCAGAACATTTTCGTCGTTGCCACGCCGTTCGAGGCGAATGCGCGCGCCTACGCCAGAGTCCAAGAGATAAGTATGGGCTCGACTGTCATAGGCTTGGCGGCTTACGTGGCTGCGTCTGACAACACATGTAAAGGAGTGATCCGTGGAATCAATGTGGATCTCAGTGACGCAGAACTGACAGAGATGATCGTCAACCGGAGGAACCCTGACGCTCTGGGGGTTCCAAGAATCAAGAAGACACCAACAGTGATCGTGTTGTTTGACGGACAAAAGGTCCCCCAGCATGTCGTGTGTGATGGTGTTCGATACCCTTGTTCCTTGTATCACAGGCAAGTGGACGTGTGCTATGCATGTGGTGATTTGGGCCACAGGTCCGATGTTTGCCCCAAGGGCGATGAACAGAAGAAATGCCGCGGATGCGGCATGCAGTCACCATCACCGGATCATCAGTGTGATCCCACGTGTGCCATCTGTGGCGGAGCGCACCCAACGGCGGACCGCAAGTGCAGAAAGCGCTTCCAGGTGCCCTACATCGTGCGCCAACGACGGCGGCGCCGCCGTAGGCGCGCGCGGCGTGGCTCCGACACAGCTGGAGGCGAAGAAGGACTGGCGGAAGAAGAATCATTCTCCAGCGCTCATCGCAGCAGATCGGCATCTAGAGGACGCTCCCGCTCCAGAGGACGCTCCGGCAGCAAATCGCGCTCTCGCTCCAGAGGGCGTGACAAGGGCAGCAGTCGCTCCCGTTCGAGAGGACGATCGGGTTCCAAGGGCCGCGTTCAGAAGCAAATGTCTTGGGCGGAACATCCCAAGCGGCCAAAAGGTAACGCAGGGCATTTTACCAGAGCGAAAAAGAGAACAATCAGAGATTTTAATGCTTAAAAAAGAAAATGCAGAACTTAAAGAAGCACTACGAACGCTGAGGGCCGAGTTCGAGCTCTTCCGCAACTCGCGTGAACCCCGTGAAGTAGCCACACCCACACCGGTTCAAGCAGGAGGGTCGAATAAGTGCAAGGCCGTTTCGCCCCCCGCGATCGCGGAAAGCGTGGCAATGCAAAGTGACGAGTCCCCCGCTCAGGTCCCTGAGAAAAATGTACTCGCGTCTTTAACGGCGATTGAGGAATCGCTCAAGCAGGTGAGAGAGGCCTTAGCCATTCAATCTAGCACAATCGAACGTATGGACGGGAGCGTCTCCCACCTGACACGTCGAGTAGGAATCCTCGAATCTAAAATGAAAATGATTGACTCTAGCAAACTCAAGACGACCAACACTGGTACGATTGCAAAAGCCAAGATAGTGCAGCAGGATTCGGACGCTACGAGTTCGCCGCAGGCTATGTTCCTTCAATAATATTCAAAATGGCGGGCCAAACCGGAAACATAACTATCTGGCAGTGGAATTGCGCAAGTTTTTTAAGGCGTAAAGCTGCTCTACTGCAGCTCATCAAAGCACAGGCGTCAATGCCGCACGTCCTGCTCTTGCAGGAAACACTTAGCGAGAAGGTAGTCCTCTCGGGCTACCGTTCGATTAGCCAAAAAGACGCAAATGGCAGAGGTATCGCCACGTTGGTCAGGAAAGATACCTCCTTTGAGCAGCACGAAGTCAAAATTTGCGACTCGGATAAGAGATCTGGTCTCGAGGCACAATTAATTGAAATCATCCCCAACGGCAAAATCCGAAGCAACATATTCGTTTTTAACCTGTATAGCCCTCCTTCGTCTTATAAACATAATATCCGCTCACTCCTTCATAGGGTCGCAACTGCCACCAGATCGCACCCTTTAATAGTAGCTGGGGATTTCAACGCTCCCCATCCGTCTTGGGGCTATGTTACGAGGACAAAGAAAGGGGCCAATCTAGTTGCAGCCAGTATAGACTTAAACCTAACGCTTATCTCCGACCCGCGATTTCCCACGAGGCTGGGAAACTCGGTCGCCGGAGACACGATGCCTGATCTCAGCTTCACTAGAAATGCGGTGGTCGAGTGGTCCAACTTACAGGAGAACTTGGGAAGCGACCACAGCATCATAGAACTCCGGATGGAAATAAGAGCACCACCCCCAAGAACCTACAAATATACAGACTGGGACCTTTTTAGGCAAATCAGAGGTGAAGATGAGTCAGTACATGACACCTTCAGTGAACTTCTTGTACAAATCCAGAAGGATGTCGAGAAGGCCACCAAAGAAATAGTAACAGAATTTGATGCTCCGGGGATGGATGCAAGGTTAGCGCACCTCCTGGACGACAAACGCTCTCTCATCGCGAGATGGAAAAAAAGGCTAAATCGCAGGCTACGGAAATTGCGGAGCTCAATCGGCATATTGAGGAGCACTGCTCCGAACTCCATAAACAACAATGGAGGGACGCCTGCTCGGCTGCGGGCGGGAAAATGCGCAAAGGAGGCAAATGGACCCTCTTCAAACACCTCCTAGAGGATGGACAATCCAAAGGCAATCAGAAACTAGCCATAGACCGACTTATTAATAAGGAGAAAATGGCAGGCATCTCAGAAGCTTCCCAATTTCAGATACTTGCCAACAAGTACCTCCCGCTTAGCCAGAGCTCAACTTCTGTCCCCCACCGGTATGAGGGTGTGCCTTCCCCAGAGTTGGACGCTCCCTTCTCGGAAGCTGAGATCAGGGAAGTGCTCCATAGCCTAAACGGAAGGTCTGCCCCAGGTCCAGATGGAGTTACGAATCGGCTCTTAAGAAATTTGGATGATAAAGCCATTCAGGCCTTAGTGAAGGAGATAAACAGGGTATGGGAGGAGGGCGTCGTACCAGAAACTTGGAAGAGGGCCACAGTGGTCTTAATCCCCAAGCCAGGTAAATCACCCAGCTGAGATCACCTCCGCCCGATCTCCCTTACTTCTTGCCTTAGCAAAGTAGCAGAACATGCAGTACACAACAGGATATCGCGCTACGTCGAGAGGAATGACCTATTTCCATATAATATGGTAGGTTTCAGGCCCTCACTTTCCACGCAAGATGTCATGCTCCTCCTCAAAACACAAATAATTGACTTTCCAAGCAAAGATGTGAAAGGGGTCCTCGCACTGGACCTCACTAAAGCATTCGATACTGTCAAACACGACTATATTCTTAAGGAGATATCGGCTTTGAACCTGGGAGTTAAATTCTTCTCCTTCGTTGAATCTTTCCTCGAGAGTCGGACGGCGGCAATAAAACTGGGACAATCAGTCTCGGAGCCTTTCAAACTCGGACGAAGGGGTACTCCCCAAGGGGCAGTTATCTCCCCCCTTCTATTCAACATAGCCATGTGCAAGCTGTCGGCAAGCCTTTCTAAAGTTCCTAATGTCGGACACGCTTTATATGCTGACGACATTACAATCTGGTGTCCCGGAGGATCGGAGGCGGCGGTTGAACAAGCTCTACAGGAGGCTCTGGACGTTACAGAGTCTTTCCTGGAAGGTACGGGACTGGCGCTTTCGCCGGAAAAGTCGGAACTCCTGCTGTACAGACAGGCTAGACGAGGTGTTAGGGGACTCACCCCTCTCGATCAGGTGCCCATTAGCGTTTGCACCAAGGATGGTCGCACAATTCCTAGAGTCAATTCTATGAAAATTCTGGGGCTTTTATTAGACTCTAAGGGATGCAACGCAAAGACTATAGCCCATCTCACCACAAAAACAGAGAACATTCTGAGATTAATTATGCGGGTGTCCAACAAGAAGGGCGGCATAGGCGAGGATATCCTCCTTTGGGCCCACCACGCTTTCCTCATGAGCCATATCATATACATAGTGGCGGCTCTCAATTGGACCAAAACGGAAAGGGATAAATTGGACACGCTCATGCGCAAAAGTGTCGAAAAGGTGCTCGGCGTCCCAATCACGACTAGCACAGAAAAACTCATGAAGTTGGGAGTGCACAACACCACTTCGGAATTAATTGAAGCGCAAAGGTCAGCAAAAATAATTCGGTTATCGAGTTTCAAAACAGGAAGAAAACTGCTCGATGCGGCAGGCCTCCGTCCTATCTTCAATCAGGGAGAAACTACGCAGCTTGATTATCAAACAAGGAATTCCTTTATTGTTGACACTCTTCCACGAAACATCCATCCCCAACTCAATAAAGGTCGTAGGTTGGCGAGGGCTAGGGCTTTCATAAAGAACCTCTCCGGAACAGAGACATTTGTGGACGCGGCGCGCCACGCCGGCGGCAGCGGGTTTTCCGTGGCAGTAGTCAATGACAGGGGAGAACTTGTCTCGGCAGCTTCAGTGAAGACCTCCTTGGTCGATGTAGCAGAACAGGCTGCTGTAGCGCTGGCATTACTGGACACGAAACGCACCACGGTGTACACCGATTCCCGAGCGGCTGTTAGGGCGTTCGCATCGGGATTGATAGCCACAGAGGCAGCCAGAATTCTCCACAGCAAACCCCCCTCAGACGTTATTCATCACATAGTCTGGTTTCCCGCTCACATGGGACAAGACGTACTGCCGGGTCACCTGAACCCAAACGAGATAGCCCACGAGTGTGCGCGAGGTTTCACAAGCCGCGACGGGGTGGTCTCTCGGGTGGGTTCGGGAGAGCTCGTCCACAGTGATCCTCTCGTTACTTTTCACGAGATAACATCTCATTACAGAGGAGAGCGACAGACTTTTCCCTTTCCCCATCATAAGCTCCACAGATCACAAGCAAGCACGCTCCACATGCTACAGACGGGGTCTTACCCCTCTAGGGGCTTTCTGAGCATGCTTCATCCGGATATTGATCCACTTTGCCCTGATTGTGGTGAATTTTACTCTTTGAGTCACATGCTCTGGCAGTGCCCTGCGTTACAGGATTTTAAAACAGAAGAAGACTGGACGACGGCAATCACAGACACCAGACAAGACGTCCAGCTTCAGGCTGTCCAGAGGGCCCGTGAACGAGCGGAGAGGCATGGCCTCTCTGTTCCGACATGGGACTAGCCAACGGCTGGGTGGGGACCTACATAGTTGGCCCGCTGCCTTGCCTCTCAGGACCAAATAAAGTTGTTTGTCCTGTCCTGTGTTAAATTTTATTGACGTTTTTAATCAAACATTAAGCATGATTTTGCCGTTTTAAGGCCCACGGGGTGGTTCTGTGCTCTCTCATAGTTAAGTACCAAGTACGCTAAATGGTTCATCGTCATTCCTGAACACACTACCGTGTGTTTAAGCGATATCAAAGCAGCCAGGTACTTCGAATTCCCCCTCTTGGAACGCCGATATCTAACTCAAACGGTGTACCTAAGAAAATTTTGATACCTTTGCCATTCTGTTAAACCACCGCTCCACGTCTGCAGGAAAGCGCAAAGCTGCATCAGTTCATTTTTTGGTCTGGTGGCACAGAATTGTTATCGCGTCCAGCGTTAGTCCAACCGCGAGATCAAGGCGGTTTTGCATTCCCCGACGTTTCCGTCATGGCTTCTAGATTGCGCCTCCGCACTCTATTGCGAATACTAAGCTATGATGGCATGCCCGCTCAGACACTGGCTCGCTACCATCTGGGGCCATCAGTTCATGTCTTCTTGCCGGATAGCCAAATAAACCAAGGTCCCCAATCAACTGAATTACCATCTTTGTATCGAGCCCTTCTGGCATTTCATCGACGTTTGGAAGCTACGTGCCCAGAGATATAGGTGGCCGATTCTAAAGTGGTGAACACAATGGCCGCCCTTCTAAGGCCCTTGGTGCCCCAGCATCGTCAATCTGTAATGAACCGCGCTTGGAAACCAATAACTGCCGCAGTGTTGCCAGGGCATCTCAGAGACTTTGTCTGGAGGTTGGGCTGGGGCTTGCTCCCCACGCGAGATTGGTTGCAGCGATGGCAGGTGGTTCGCACTTCCACTTCCCCTAACTGCGTCATGGTAGAGACCAATCGACATACGACGTTTGAATGTGTGGTTTCCCGCTTTTTTGGCGCGCGGTTAATGCTGGTTTTCGGGGACAGGGGGTGCGAACTTTCGTGTTCAACGGCCGATTTCCGCGTAGCCGCTTCTCCGCTCTGTTAATAGTTGTGGGGCTGTTCAGCCTTTGCAGAAACCGATGTGAGGCCGTAGCTGCCAATTGCCGCCGGCGTGCTTTGTAGCCGATACTGGGGAGAATGAGACGAGAGATGCTCGCGTTCCTCTCCGAGGAGCTTTTCTTCCTCGGGGAGCAAGAGTTTCTGCGGCATTGGTCGTGCCCTTTCGTCAAGGTGGAACACGAAAGGATACAACTCATTTTTCGACCGACTTGGTGCTAAGCAACGCCCGTTGAGTTGTTTTATATGATTTCATTTGTTACATATTGTGTTTCATTGTATCTATTATATCGTTATACCATTGTATCATGATATCGCATTGAGTTCTTGTGTACATATATGCCAACATTGTCATGTATATTAGAGCAAATGTCTTCACTGTGACGTAGTGATGTTAGTCGTGAAATATGGATGTGCCGAAGTGTATATGCTCTGTTACTGGAATTGTATGAAGCCTTTGTGTTCTGTACATGCTGTAAAGAAATTTGTTCTAAACAGGCTGCATCATCATGAACTAGCGGCGGATAATGGTGGACACTAAATACGAAGCGCAGGCCTTAAGAGACTGCGTGCGTGCCGCTTCTCTAGTCCGGCCGTGCCACCTCTCGTCTAATGCTTCAAATGTCCGCTGGATGACGCAACTACTATTTCATCAATATATGATGAAAAGTTGCGAATTGGTGGTACTTGGAGTGTTCACTATAGATGAACGGACAGATGGACAGACGCACGGACGGGTGGAGAGACAGAGAGATGCACGGAAGGATGGATGGACGCTTGCGCGGGACTTATTCACAGACAGATGGACGGACAGAGGCAGGGACAGACGCACGGACGGACGGACGGAAGCAAAAATGAACAGACGGACAGAAGCAAGTACAGACTGCCGGATTCTTCACACCACTCATCATCATGCACTCCGTGGATATGCATTGATTTTTGTTATTGCTGTAGCAATCATATGGACTCTCTCGGCTAGATTTTGCCGCTGACATTGGCGTCATCGTCATTCGCCATATATGTATACACAGCTGTATATATGAAAATGCATGAACAAAATCATCCTGAAACAGACTCCGGCACGCGAAATCGTGCCTCCGACCTCTGAATTGTGAGTGCGTGGCGGCGTTGAGCCACGAAGCCACTGAGCCACGAAGGAGCACCTTCTGCAAGGTTCAAACGGCAAGCTATTTATATCTACCATTTCTCGCTGGCGATGGGCATCTCGGGAGAACTGCAATTGTGTTCTCAGCATTACCAGCGCGAATGCGCAATGAGCGTGCGTCGGCTAGGGAGCCTTCATGTGCGCGCGTCTTCGTTTTTTTTTAACAGAGAAGCACGCACATGAAGGTTCCCTAGTGTCGCCACATTTTGCTTCCTGTGCCCATTTCTGCATTCATTGTTCCATCATGAGACACGTGTTTGCCAGACAGTCCAGATGTCTGTGGAACGGGTTGAGTTGCAGCGTCAGTCAGAAAGGCTGTAAAGTACTCTACAGTTTTCTTTACACTTAAGCTTCATATGTAGGTTCATTTCAAGAGAGTAATCTTACGAAACTATTCCCAATGTGTTATATCTGTGAGTCGTATGGGAACCTGTGGAGGACATTGATTCGATACTGGCAAACTCAAAACTACAGGAAGGTGTTCATATCCAAAAAGATTATTTTTTACATTCCAATGAACTAGGGGTAAAAGCAATTCGGGCGTAATGGTGTGATTTATTTATGAGTAGGTTTTCTTGGCGAAGCTAAAGTACGTTGGCTTTTCTTATTGAATGGGCAGGCACCAGAACAAAAAAGTAACTGTTCAATAAGGCAACCTCATGCATCGCAGCGAGAATCTCCCCGGTGGACCATTATGTTATGTGCATTCAGGTCCACAAGCACCAGATAAGGTTCTGGTAGTTCGTCTATAAAAGAATGTAATTCATGCTTGTCAAGACTATGATGTGGAGATACGTAGAGAGAGAAGATGGTGACGAGTTTGTTCATAAGAACTTTAGAATAGCCACTACCGCAATGGTTGTTTGTAGTGGTAGATGTGTAGATGCTGTTCCTCAATTAAAAATTTCCTACACCGTTGGATGACGTCAAAGCACCATTTTTGTCGTTTCGAAATATATCATATTGACGCAAAAAGTTGGTGTTCTTCTAAGTGTGTTTCTTGTACACACAGCACTTTGTGCAAATATTTGTGTAGAGTTTTTGGACAACATGGAGATTTCTAAGTAGTACTCTGACGTTGCATTGTATATTTTGTCTTTTCATAGTTAGAGTAATATATTACTGTGTGTACAAAAAGAGAGTAATTTATGTATGAAAAGAAATAATGACATCTTTTACGGGGCCTTTGCGAGACCCTGTGATCAACGTTTGTCTTTTTTGGAGTGGTCGAGAGGCTCTCGTCACTCCATTGGCGCTGCTTGTACCGTTTGACGGGAAGTGTCTATCGCATCTGCTGATGCGACGGGCAGTCGCTCTACCAAGCGTTGTTTACGCAAAGTTGGTTTCGTCAGGGCAGACCAACCCTTCGGCCCCATTAAGCCAGAGGTAGAGTAGACCTCTTTGGATACTGCTGTATTTCTCTTCTCTCTGTTGTGCGTTTCCAAGTTCAAAGTGCCCTATTTGACATAGACGGCTTCTAAGGGCTCCGCACCTATTAAAACCAAGAGAGGTATGTAACCAAACCTGTTATAGTGGCCTGTTCGCTTTTCTTCATTAAGGTGTAGAGTACGGTCCCACAATGATAAGAGAGTTTCTGAGACCTTTTCACCCACAGTCTGTGTAAATCGTAAAAGCTTAACTGTTCCTTCATCGACTTTCGTTACTTAGGCGTCCCGCACACTTTGTATTGATGTTTCAAAGCTTAAGCGAACTCGTTTTATCAGCTGTTGCGTACTTACCCTGATAACGAGTTGTATCAGTGGGTCAAGTTGGGCTGTTATTGATTGTTGCCCCGTAATGGGGTTGATGGGACACTGGTTATTCCACAACACACCCAGCTGTTGTTCAACGCTTGTCGTTCCTCCACAGAGTTTGTACGTGCTGAAGTGGAACGAAAATGTGAGCGTGTGAGGCACTTTTGATGAAACTGCGAATGCTAGAGCACCTATTTTTTACAAGGCGTACACGGCTAAGCTTCCCTAACATTAACCCTCCGAGCCTGCAAGCAGATTTCGCGTTGAAACAGAAATCCCTGTGCTATTCACTCATTTCTTATGCCATTGAATATCAAATAATTACCACGGTGTCGTCACACAGATGAGGGCCAAGTGTTGTGGAATATTGTCGAACTGAACAGTTTATAAAGTTTTGATGAAATGTACATATAGTTCTTCTTTTTAAGGTAACCCATCCATTTTGGCGTATATCCGGTCACTTTTCCGACAAACGGACATTGTCCATTAATAGACTTTTTTACTCAAGGATCCCTGGGCACCGCATAGTCTTCTCTGGGCTGCTGTGAGTGCGCGTGTCCCCAAAAAATGCACTGCCGGGGCTGTGAAGCCCGCTTTTTTGCTCTCGTGCAACAGCCCAGAGAGGACGAATTATTGCTCTTTGTAATAAAGGTCGATAGCCAGCCTTTGAATGGCATTAGTTTACATTAACTCTCCTGAATTATTGCGACAGTCAAAATGCTCCTTGTGGGAAATTGTAATGAAAGAGTTGCCTATGTTTGCGTTTAGAGAAATTCATTCTAACGAACAGTGAACATCAAGTATAATCCAACAAAGCATCGCGATAGAACACAACATCCACAGACACACCACAAAATGTGACAAAAAGGTTTGTTTACACATGTACACGGAACACAACATACAAAGACAAACCAAAAATTGTTACGCACAGATATTATCACATATTTACATTACATGGTAAACGAACAGCACACAAATGAAACGTAAAGAACTATAAGTTAGTTATTTTCATGGTATTTAAGGTATTTGTGCTAGTACTAAATTAACATTACCCTAACAAAACCAGGCAAGCCTGAGCACAAGCTTTACACGTCTCTCGCAGACGAACACGAAAAGGCAAGACCAGTGTCGAAGGAATTCCTCCTCACAGAGAAAGAAGAGTTCCTCCGACAAAACATATAGTAGTTCTTTGTACAGTCGCTCCAAAATCAGAAAGAGGGCGCGACCGCGGCGATCTGCTGCAACCACCTCACAGCGATTGCGCCAAAGTGTGTAGGCAACAGCAACAACCAGAAGGCAGGCGAAGTGGCCTCCAGATCAACGCCCCAAAGAAAGAAAGCGATTCACTCCAAGGCCGCGAAATCCAGCATGCACGGCCCTCCAGAAAGCACGAGCCACGACGCATTGTCTCAAAACATCCTTATTCGTTTCCCGTAGGGAGCAGTTCGGGCATGTTGCTGACTGCACCATTCTCTATGCCTTTCAAGGCGATCAACGGTAAGAACAACCCACCCCAGCCACCACATGAAGTTCTGGACGTGACCAGGCAGAAATTATGCTGTCAGTGGGCTCCAAGGTACACGGATGCAGCGGGTGCGGCGCGCCCGAAGAACTAACGGGAACAACAAAATAGCTGTTGTGTCAACGATAGTATCGTCCAACACCTCTACCCCAGGGCAACTCGACTGGATATCACGAAAAAACGCGACAGCTGTTGCACAAAACGAAGGAAGTGCTGCTGATTGTGGGCCCTGAATAAATGTGCACATTAGGCCTTAAATACCAAAAGTGAGTGCCTAGAAATTATAATGCCAGAGTTTGCGCGGGAAATTCCTCTTCTTGTACGAGGCGCAACAGGAAGCGCAGGGCCAGTAGCCGGCAGCATATTGGCACCGAAAGGAAAACGAAGCCTCCCTGGGAATTCTGCTGTTCTAACGCCGCACGAAAAACCAACTCAGTGCCTCCGAACTAAAGGAAGGAACAAAAAGCAGACTTCAGTGACGTAATGATGCGTAAAGATGGCTGCTCCGCGCGAGAAAGGCACCAAATGCAACCGCAGAACGCAGTCTGCGCAAGGTACCTTCGCTCAAGAAGCGGAAAGTCGAAATCGCACGCGTTCCCAATTTTTTGTTTTACTTCGTCAAGGGTGTTTGACCAAGTGGAGTTACAAACGGTGTAGTGGTTGTATACAATTCCTAATATGTGGACAGACGCAGCCGGCTGAAGAAGTGGTGCGGAGCCAAGTCTGAAGTTTGGACAGCCAATGAAACATACCGGGATTTAGAGAAGTTTAGCGCGGCACCTGAAATGTCACCATACTCAAAGAATAATCGCAGGCTATGTGAAAGACTATATTCATCTGAAAGGCTCAGGGTTATGTCGTCAGCAAAAGGTGTGAATTTCACGGCACTGCTGCCCAGGAGCACAAGACCCCAAACACACGAATCCGCTTCCAGAGCATACAAAAATGGCTCAAGGCAGAGGACAAATAGAACATGAGACAATGGGCATCCCGGACGGACCCCTCGTGTAATGGAAAAGGTAGCACTCTGCTAACCATCTATAATTAGTGTGCTTTTTATACCAGAGTAGGTATGTCTAATTAATTCACAAAAGTATCAGGAAAACCAAGGGCTGTGAGCACACTAAAGATATACGTGTGCTCTAGTCGGTCAATTGTGTCGGCAAGCTTGATTCATAGCACTAGCTAGCAGCAGTTCTACAGGGACTGGTGCCGCACTGGCAACGACACGGCCGAGTATCTCTGGTGACAAGTTCTTCCACTACTTCTAAAGAGAAAGAAGTCGCATGCGCAAGCTGGAAAAGTGTTGAACTTAAGTGCCACAATAAGCACCTTGATGTTCTTGGTCTTGGTCCCAAGTTTCGTTTGGAGCCGTCACTCAAGCGGGTGGACAAGTTGGTGTTAGCACGGTCCATTTCCAGGCAAGTGGTGGAAGAGGAGCGATCCAGGTGCAATTCGGAGTGTGTGGACGCCATTGTTAAGACTGAGACGAACGCACAGGGTAGGGACAGAGTTCGCCCAATTTGTATTTTTGGCAGATAACAAACTACAACTTCTTAAAGCTGACAAGGAAGGTTTCTTTGTTGTTATGGATGAGGGAACCTTTTCTGAGAGGGCCGTGAAAGCACTCGACAAGAACTTTGTACCTGCAAATTGCTAGAGTTCGAAAGTAAAGAAAAATGCTTGTTCTTTGCTTTCTGACATGAATTTTGAGCGGTTAGCTTCTGCGGTCAAATCTGCTAAGTGATCTGAACTTGATATATTTTTTTCGGTCAAAACACACAAGCCAGAAAAGCCTTTCAGAGCGACTGTGTCCGAAAGAGACACGTGGCAAAATGTTGTTTCGAGATACCTGCAAAGCTGTTTAGAAACTCTTGCTATCCGGGATCCTTTTCGTGTCAGTAACTCCGAAGTGGTGGTACAGTTTCTGAGCACCGATAGCTCTAGCAAATGTAGCACTTTCAGTATAGACATTGAGGACTTGCACTATTCGATACCTCAAGATGAGCTGATCGCAAGCGTTCAAAGCTGCATCGCGCCGGATAATGATGAATTGTCTTTCAGCCTGACGTGTGGAACTTCTGTATCCAGTTTCCTAGAATTACTTAGCTTCTACCTGAAGTCAACTTTTGTGGCTTGGAGTGGCAATCTTTTTGTCCGGAGATCAGGGATATGCATAGGCTATTCAGTAGCGACTATTTTTTCGGAAATATTGATGTAGCACTTCAAAATAATTTATCAGGACTCCCGGTTCACGTATTCAGATACGCCGACAGTTTTTTTTTTTTTGTGTTCACTACGTCCTCAGAGTTTGCGCGAAATGTTGTTAATATTTTCAATATTTTTAAAGAAACAGGCAAGAAACTAAATTTTTCTTTTGAATTGCCGCGTCTGAAGCAGCTGCAATTTCTAGATCTTAACTTGGTCTTCGAACCCCAGCATGATTGCTGGTATTGTCCTAGATCCGTAAAGCCTATACTCAATTACAGGTCCAGCCACTCTAAGTTGGTGAAGAGAGGTATCGTTACTATGAGTTTGGGTTTTTCTCTAAAAAAGTCCTGTCAACACAGAATGAAAATGAGCTTTCATAATCAAGTAAAGAAACTAGTACAAGCAGGTATCCGAATGATGTTATCACGTCCGTTTCTGACAACATGATTAAGAAACTTAAATTTGAAGCGAACCACTCGGGGCGTCGTGATGAGAGTAGAAAAGGTAGGAGGATAGCAGTAATTCCTTACCTTCATAAGACATCGCATGAACTTAAGCAACTCGCTAATAGCTATAAATTCAATGTGCTTTTCTCAGCCAGAAGCAAACTGCAGTTTATTTGCTCACGCATGTGCAGAGAGTTTCCGCAATGTCGCATGAAACACAGCAAAAAGTTCGTGGACTGCGCAATGGGCGTTGTTTACTTGACTACTTTTAGCTGTGGTAAAGTGTACATCGGCCAGTCGGGAGGGTGCGTCAATTTTAGTCTTAGAGAGCACGATTCTTCTTTGAAATCTTTGGGTGCATCGCATCTCGCGGTTCATTGCAGAGAGTGCGGTTGTTATCCTCTTTTTCAGGATACTGAAGTGGTTTTTCGATCTAAAAATAAATAACTCGTGAGTTGACAGAAGCTTTTCACATAAGAAAAGGAGGGAAACAATGCGTCAGCCAGCCTACGGCTTTGCTGCATGATAAAGAGTTTGCCTTTCTAGATTATGTTCTGAGATAATCTTTCTTCTTTTACCCTGTGTTCTCGATGTGCCACGGGTGTACCTTCTTGCCAGCACACGCATGCGTTGTTTTTTAATTGTCTGTATATATACTGAAGCGCGCTAGCGAAGATTCGACGTAAGTAGCCGTGGTGGCGGAGCCCTCAGCCGTGGACTGCGGGTGGAGTAACTGCGCTCGTCGAAACTCGCAGCATTGATGCTTGGGGATAGTGTATCACACTGCGGGTCTCCAGCTTGCATGGGAACAGAGACATGGTGACGCAGTTCCTCCCGTACAATCTGACGAATGGTGGAGGAAAGGTCGGCAGGTAGAGAATTCTGGCAGACATCGACGGTGCCAACAGTCGTGACGTTGGCCAGGCGTCCGAACTTCGATGTGATGCGACGAGTTTTAAGAGCCTCGAAGGTTCAGCAGTGGTTAATCACGTCGGCCACGCATTCCAGGCTCTCCTTGCCAATGAGGAAGTGGTAGACGTCATTGGCAATGCCCATAGTATATGGCCCACTTTGTCTTCTTCCGTCATGTGGGCATCCACCGACTTGCACAACTTCAGAATCTCTTCAATGTAGGTTCTGCATGTCTCACCGGTGACTTCAGCCCTCTGCGACAACATCTGCTCGGCACGTTTCTTCTTCGTTGCTGGGTCTCCAAAGCATTTCTTAATTTCCTCCACAAACTCGTCCCAGGTTGTCAATGTGTCTTCATGGTTCTCAAACCATACCAGCGCCGTGAAATCGAGGAAGAGCCCCACGTGAGACAGCTGGCTAGCCGCATTCCAACTGTTCGAACGGCTCACCCGCTGATAGTGGCTTAGCCAATCGTCCACGTCCTTGCCGGGTTTCCCTGTGAAGGTTCGCGGCTCCCTGTAGTGGTAGGGCGACGTCCTTGCGGCTGGTTGCTGGTTGTCTCCATCCGAGCTCATTTCTTGAGGTAATGGTGCCAAGCCTGCTAGTGGACGGCTGCGGCGAAGCTCATGTAGCAGTTCCGTCGTTAGGGGACGGTGCCTCTCCGGTATCACTTGGTACTAGCTAGCTTACCCAGCTTTTAAAGTATTTGATTTTGCACGGAAGTCGCATAGACCTCAGACGCCCAGCACACGCACTCGTCACAAGATCGACACCGGATCTGCGCACCCCCTCAGACAGAAACCTTATCGAGTTTCCGCGTCCGAGCGCAAGGTAATTTCAGAGCAAGTCAGCGAGATGCTAACCTCTAACGTAATTCAAGAATCGTCAAGTCCCTGGGCCGCGCCTGTTTATCTTGGTTAAGAAAAAAAAATAGGTCCTGGAGGTTCTCCGTTGACTACCGACGTCTCAACTCTATAACTAAGAAGGACGTGTACCCGCTTCCTCGCATCGATGATGTCATCGACTGCCTGCATTCAGCGTCCTATTTTTCATCGGTGGACTTGCGATCCGGGTATTGGATCCCTTGGATCCGGCTGACAAAGAAAAGACGGCCTTTGTTACACCCGACGGTCTGTTTGAGTTTAATGTTATGCCATTCGGCTTGTGTAATGCCCCCGCCACATTTGAAAGATATATGGGCACCGTTTTACGGGACTCCAATGGGAAATTTGCCTGTGTTACCTGGACGATGTGGTGATTTTCGGCTGAACATTTGAAAAACATAATCATCGCCTTGACCTCGTTCTAGCCTGTCTCGAGGAAGCTGCGCTTACACTGAACTCAAAAAAATGTCGCTTTGGAGAACGTGAAACCTTGGTTCTGGGACACCCGGTGGATAAAAATGGCGTGAGACCGGACCCGCAGAAAGTCGCCGCTGTCAGCAACTTCAAGCAGCCGCAGTCCCCCAGGGAGTTGCGTAGCTTCCTGGGCCTGTGTTCTTACTTTCGTCGATTTGTTCCGAATTTCGCTGATAAAGCACAACCACTGACTGACTTGCTGCAAAAGGATGTCCCTTTCCACTGGACACCGGATTGCGAAGCAGCCTTTAAGCAGCTTCGGTTGATACTGACTTCAGGACCGGTACTACGCCATTTCGATCCTTCTGCTGAAACGAAAATTCACACAGACGCCAGTGGAATCGGCCTTGGTGCAGTGCTCGTTCAGCGCCATGGCAATGCTGAACACGTGGTCGCTTACGTGAGACGTTCGTTGAGCAAGGCAGAAGGAAATTACACAGTCACAGACCAGGAGTGCATCGCAGTCGTTTTCGCCGTGCACAAGTTTCGCCCATACATCTACGGCCGTCGCTTCTCGGTAATCACCGACCATCATTCTCTATGCTGGTTGGTAGGCCTCCGAGACCCATCTGGACGACTGGCGCGATGGGCTTTGCGCTTACAGGAGTTCGACTTCACAGTACGCTACAAGAGCGGTAACCGGCACGCAGACGCCGACTGCCTATCGCGCCTTCCTCTACCGACGACGGAGTGCGACGCTGACAACTTCGACCAGTATATCGGCGCTATTGCCTCTGAGTTCCCTGATCTCGCGACTTTCCGGACAGCCCAACAAGAGGACCGCTCCTTTGATTCTCTGTTCGCCACCGCAAATGAACACGCAAACCCAAGCTCTTTTGCGGTTCATGACGCCGTCCTTTACAAGAAGAATTATTCCGGACAAGGCGCCCGTCTGCTTTTAGTTGTTCCTTGCACTTTACGGGCTCACGTCTTTCGGTCCTTACACGACGACGCAACCTGCGGCCACATGGGCTTCGCCAGAACGCTTCAACGAATCCAGCAAAGGTTCTATTGGCCCAAGATGCGACACGACACAGAGAAATACGTTGCTGGATGCGAACAATGCCAACGACACAAACGTCCCACGGCTACGCCGCCAGGACTTCTCCATCCTGTTCCACCTCCTAACTCTCCCTTCGAGACTTTTGGTGTCAATCTGCTCGGTCCATTTCCACGATGGAGCAGTAACAATCGATGGGTCGTCGTCTGTGTTGACCACCTAACGCGCTACGCAGAAACTTCTGCAATACCTGCTGCAACCACCATGCACGTGGCGCAGTTTATACTTCGCTGTATAATTCTCCGCCATGGTCCTCCACGCGTCGTCATTAGCGACCACGGACGTCAGTTCGTTGCCGACGTCGTTGAAGAGGTCCTGCGTCTGTCTGCCTGTCCATTTCCGCCATGCCACACCATATCACCCGCAGACCAATGGTCTCGTAGAGCGCACGTAACCGAGGCTCTCACGAACATGCTGTCTATTTATGTCGATTCTAAGCACAAAAACTGGGACGAAGTGCTACCTTACATCACGTACGCGTACAATACCGCGAAGCATGATACTACAGGTTACTGTCCATTTTACCTGCTGTACGCTCGCTCCCCATGATTTTGTCTCGACACTATACTACCTTTTACACTAGACGTGGAAACCTCGACAGCCGAGACGCCCTGCCGCGCAGAAGAAGCCCGTCGCATCGCACGCCTCCGAACCTTGGCATCCCAGCAGCGTTCTAAAAAACGTTACGACGCCTGCCATCGCTCCGTATCTTATAGTAAGGGCGGTCTTGTTTGATTATGGACACCAGTCCGCAAACGTGGTTGGTGCCAGAAGTTCTTGGCTCACTATTCCGGTCCATTCGTCATTCTTGACCGCCTCAGCGACGTCACGTACGTAATCTCGAGCGTCACAAGCAATGGTCGCCGCTCTAGCAAGCCACAACTGACACTTGTTGCGCGCCTTAAACCGTGCCACCATCAACCATCTGAATGACTGGCCCAGAGAGCATCTTCTGCGAACCGGGAAGTGAAACGCGCTAGCGAAGATTCGACGAAGAGGAGGAAGAGACTCGACTGGCTCGCGAGCGACGCTGTGGATCCTTCACTGAGCTACACCTCTGCATTGCCCATCTTGTAAATAAACGCGTTCCATCGTCACAATATACTGCCTTTTCTAATGAACAGTTTAGCTGCGAGAAAGCGCTTGTCCTCTCTTCCTTTCTGTTTATTCGTGCGCTTGAACTGACAGCTTGTACCATACAAATGCTTTCTCTAGGTGTAAAGACACAAGGAGACCACGCGCAGATCGCGACAAAGTATAGGCTATGGTAACACGGGTGGTAAAGGACAAGCTCTGTATTTCTCGTCCAGGCATAGATGAAGCCTGATGATGACCCACCAGGGTGTTCAACAAAGCCCTCAAACGTTGAACGATCACCGTCGCGAATATCTTATAGTCAATGTTGAGAAGCGTTATAGGTATCCAATCTTCAGGATTAACACAGGAACCATCACCTTTTGGAATAAGCACAATACGGCCATCTTGAAAACTTGATGGAAAGACACCATCCTCGAAACATCCTCGGATAACGGTGGTTAAGGCAGTACCAAGCTCATTCCAAAATTACAAGTAAACTTCGACTGGAAAACCGTCTGGCCTAGGGGCTGTCCCCCGTTTCATAGATTGTAGTGCCACCTTTACCTCTTCGGGTGATGAATGGAAGTGCAGAAAACCAGCAGCTTGTTGAGGAACGCGAGAAAAACCTCTAAACATAGGCGGTATTATTCACAGTTTGTCCGCATGGCCAAACATGACATTTCTTCAAAATACGCCAGAAAAGAGATCTATTATGCGTAGAGAGAGAGAAATAACTTTATTTATCCCATCCTAAGGAAATGGGCGGCGAGTAGACGAGAGATGCTACTCGTGGTAGGCCTCTTCTACCACCTCAGCCCACCTCAGAATAGCCTCCTAAAGGTCGAATTCGTAGCTGCGCACGGCAGCCTCTAACAGCTCCTGATTACTTATTTGATCACGCCTAGGAAGTAGCTGTGTAGGTGGTGTCTGCGTGGTCATAAAAACAGGTGATTGTGAATGCCCAAAACACTATTGCCTCGCATAGCGTAGCACCTCAGGGTGCGCACAAGGGTCGTGTCTGCAACGCCATACAGCTGCCACCAGACACGAGGCGCCAATAAAACGCTAGAAGCATTCACGTAGTTCATGCTGCCAAGCTCGCATCAGGGGAGACGGCGTTTCGGCACGCAAGCGATGCGAACTATCGCTGCAGTTTCGGCCAGCTCCTCAGAAACGAGATGACGAAGTGAACGCCCTTCAACTGAACAGTGCAGGCGCCACTGCGTCTTAAGTGCACCCAATTGAATGAATCAGACGCAGCGAGTGAAACTCGTATTGCACGGCACAAATTTGAGAAAGGGCACACGTCCGAAAGGACGCCAACATCAACACGCCAATGTTTCGCGATGGACCATCATTTTTTCCTCGCCCAGCAGTTGCCTGGAATGGCCTTTCAGGTGACATTCCTGCCATTACTTGTTCTTCTATCTTCACAACCAGTATCACTAATCATCTTTCACTTTAGGACAAACGATTGTTTTCTGCTCAATTTTTATGTACCCCCCCTTATGTAATGCCCTGCAAGGAGTCTTTAAGGAAATAAAATGATATGAAATGAATTGATTTGTTCGGATTAATCGTCTCAAAACCACCATATGATTATGAGAGGACGCCGTAGTGGAGGGCTCCGGAAATTTCGACCACCTGGGGTTCTTTGACGTGCACTAAGCCTGAGCACATGGGCGGACCACATTTCTGCCGCCATCGGAAATGCAGCCGCCACAGCCGGGATTTGATCCCACGACCTGCGGAACAGCAGCCAAGTACCTTGGCCACTACACCATCGCGGCAGGGCAAGGCGCAATTGTTTCTCCAAAAAATGGAAATTTGAGTTCTAAGGGAATGGGACGATGGTCAGAGATGTACACAGGCAAATGTGGAATTGGCGAACACGTAAGTCACAAACAAACGCCTCTAAAGCATGTGGAATGATAGTCTGGTCGAGTCTGCTGGAGGATGATCCGCGATGCCATGTGTAAACAAAAGTATTCCCGCGCATGACATAGTGCGCATTCAGCAATGAAAAATGCTGGACAAGACGACACAGCTCACGTGAATTCGAAGCTGACCAGCCAAGATCTTGAGCATCGCTTCGCGTATTTAGCACGCAGTTAAAGTTTCCAATTAGATTTACGTGACGGCCGTCTAAAAAAACATCCAAATTTCCAGAAAAATTACTAGAGAGTTCAGCTTGTGCAGGCGGAAACACACAGAATATCGTCATTCGAAAAGAAAAGTAGGTAAAATTCAGCGCCAGAATTCCAACAACGCCGTCATAAAAAGCATGGTAACGTCTCATTAATGCCCGATTAAAGATAACGATGTCTACTCCCGTAAAACAAGCTGTAGCGCAAGAGAAATAGAGTTCTAAGGCACGTATTCACAAACCAACCTCAACCTTACCTCACGTTTTCCTAAACGGTTTTAAGCCGTTATTGCGCTTGCTGAACAAAGTAGGCTTGTATACACGAACAAATCTCGTTGTTATATTTTACACTGTTACCATTTCTGTAACTTTGTTCTGGCAAATACCCGGGCCAGGCGTCCATGATACGACATCCTTGTTCTTGGACTGCATATCTCGTTGAAATGGTGGGTAATTCTTGGACGCCGCCTCGGAATACGACGGCCTGATGGTGCAGGTGACGGTGACATGCGGGTCCCCACAACGGCGACACGGCAGCGAGCAGCCCTTCCCGTCCATCAATAAATCAATCAATCAACCAACCTTTCTTTCTTTATTGATTGGTCAATATTTCTTTATTGATCGTGGCTATAAACGCCACACCTTCCAAAAATCAGGGCTGTGCAGTTCATGCGGAAGTGCCCACTGTCTCCACATCAATGGCACACTCGCTGAATCCCTCTATAGTCAAAGGTCACTCGATGGCCTGCACTATTAGGTAGTTGGACACCGGTAACGATGCTTTCATTTCTATGCGGACGTATCACATCCCAGTGGTCCCGGTAGGGCGTGATCCCATGAGTCCTCTGGTGATATGCAACACCTTCCTGCAGGGTGACTGTGCTTGTGCGAGGTATTCTCTGGGGACACGGCACGGCAGGAACAGGACAGTTACCTGGGTGACTTGGGGTTGTAGCGCCACGCTGAATTTGACCAGTTGGCCGCACCGAAAAAGAAGCAAGCCACGGAGCTCGTGTGGCGCAATCCATGAGAAATTGCAGGCATCGGGAGAAGAAGAGTCCGTGGCCTGTATTGTTCTCGTCTCGCTGGCTCGATGACTGTGGTAGTGTTCTCGGTGCTGGTTGAGTGGCTAAGTAGCGGATAGTTTTTATTTTTACCTGGTATTTGGTGTGTTTTTCAATATTTCATGCAGGATAATTTTTGTTTTCTTGATCTAGCCTTGAGGCTGTAGTGATGTCGAGGAATTCTCCTGGGTCAGGATCGTTCCCTGTGAACGGCCTCGCCACACAATGATGACTTACCTCTTGACTTGTTTCTCCGCAGTGGCGTGAGCAATATTCCCGTCACTCTGGTACCTTAGGGTGGAAATTTCATTAAGCTCAATAACCGTAAGGTGACACAAGAACAACTCTATGCAGTGACCCCAAACTACCAGAGCATACCCGACGTGCGGCAGTTTGGTCGCGGTGGCATTGTATGTCGGACTCCAGATCAGCAATGTGTAAAGGATCTTCTTAAGTGTTCTTCTTTGCTTCGATCCCGGTAAGTGCGTATATACCGCAACATCTCGCATACACCTAAAGGCATTGTGCGTGGGTTGACACACAACTAAGCCGTGCGGAGACGCTCGAAAAGCTGTCAGAGCCAGGTGCGGTTGCAGTTCACCGGTGCAATCGACTGGTTGATAACAAACGACATCCCACAGAGTCAGTGATTGTGACTTTTGCAGGTACGTCCATGCCCTTCAGAAATTGAAGCATGGCCATTAGTATTTAGAATAGATCAGTTAGCCTCCCGCCCATTGCAATGTCAGAACTGCTGGAGGTTCGGACATAGATCTCGTGGCTGCAAATCGCAGGGTCGATGTCGTAGATGTGGTGAATGCCACTCAGATCAAGATTGCAAGGCCCAAGATGACTTGTGTTGCTTGTGCGGTGGACATCATGCAGCTGATTTCGCAGAGTGTCCTATGCGCCACGAAGAAGTACAAATTATAGAAATCCTAGACAAAAGGAGATGCTCTAGAAAGGAACCCATTGCAGCTGTTAAGAAGAGAGCCCATGGCTATGCTGGCGTTAAAGCACGTCATTCATACCAGGATACTAATAGCGCGCAGGCAGTTAAGATTGCTGTAGGAAGAGCTACGGCTACAGTTATGGACCAATTGGTAGCTAGCATCTCCGAATGCACAGCACAACTTTTCAGTAATCAAATTACTAAGCTGTTGATTCCAACTGCTTTGGGTAATCCTGAGCTCAATGAAATACCGACTACCAGTGATGCTACTGCACTATGTAATGATGAGGGGAATAACACGGATGCATCCAGGGCTTTCCAGAGTGCATAACACACGTTGAACACGATCAAGTGTTAGACCTACGTGTGTATACTGATGTCGAGCTGGATGCTCGGGCACAGAAACGCAGCCGGTCCCTGTTGAACCATGACGTTTCAAGTTCCTTTCCGTCAAACCCCAAAAAGACTCCATCTAGTAAAATACTTAGAGAAATTATTTTGAAGAAAGCTATCTCCGCAACTATTCTTACACCAAAATAGCTTCCCTGAGAGTTCTGCAGTGAAATTGTCGTTCTATATTTGCTGATCTTACTGATTTATATTTAATCTGTGATAAACTCAATCCCCCATTAATCTTACTTCAAGAATCTTGGATTGCTGCTGATACTAATATTCATTTTAAAAATTGCCGTTTTATCAGACTAGACCGCCCTACGAGAGGTCGCGGAATAGTGACGATGATTTCGAACAAACTTTGTCACAAAGCCAAACTGTTGTCAAAGTTCCTCTCCCCGGCATACGAAATATTAGTTGTAGGCTTAGCTCTCCAGACCGGGCAGGTTTTGTCAGTAGTAAATGCTTACTTTCCTTCAGGCGTACATGACACTCAGCTATTAGATACCTTAATAACCACGTGTGGAGGAAGCGTTTTACAAGCAGGTGACTTCAACTCCCACCATGTTACATGGGGAGTACAAACTGATACGTGTGGCAGCCGGTTGCGGCATTGGGCCCAAGATAATCATTTTTCATGTCAGAATTCGGGAAGCATGACATACGTATGCAGTCATACTTCTTCAGCGCTAGATTTAACTTTCACAAGGTCCAACCTTAATATTTCATCGTCGTCAGTCGTGGATTGTGCAACAAGCAGTGACCATTTACCGATAACCTTCGAAATAGAAATTCAGATAGTCTCATCAATCTCTATTACTCGTACGCATATTAAATACTCAAATTTCAAGGATACCTTCCTCTCTCCACTGTCTTCTTTGTCAGATAATAGCGCGAGGAAAGAAGGCTCGGAGCTTATATTCTTTATTAGAGAATTCCCGTGAGAAATCTGAATTTGTGGTGTCGTCAGCTAATCATAAATCGAATTCTCCTTGGTGGAATGACGATTGCTCGAGAGACTATAGACGCGGGAAGGCAGCATGGAAAAAGCTTTTGTACAATCAGTGCGCTCAAAACTCGATAGACTACCAGTTCGTTGCAGGTGTTTTTAAACGTACAGATTCCAAGTCAAAAAAAGATTACGAAAGGCGGAATTTCGATTATCTTTTTAAATCCAAGAATGAAAAACCGTTATTTAGATTGCTACGTAAAAAGAAAATGATTCCGCAATCAATAAATGCAGACTCTAACATTTTGTCGGCTGAAGAAATAAAAGCTTCATTAGAAGAGATTGGTAAGGGATTAGAACAACGTTTTTCCAGCTAACTATCATCACCTTTTTCACATGCGCTAAGGGAGGAGGATTTCACAGAAGTTTCCAGGCATGAATTGTCACAGGTGTTAGCTGACTTGCCATCAGCGGCTCCGGGCCCTGATGGTGTTACCTCGTTCATGTTGAAAATGATGCATAAAGAGTGCCAAGAATACCTATTGGATATAATCAACTATTCTTTAAGTACGGCATGGCTCCCATTAGAATGGAAAATAGCAAAGGTAATACCAATACTGAAAACTTCGGGTAAAGGATACGTTTTGGATAACATTAGGCCCATTGCGTTAACCTCAAACTTTGTAAAAGTGATTGACAGAATTCTCAACGTTCGAATAACAAATTTCTTATTGAGAGGAAAATACTGAATCCATCCCAAATTGGCTTCAGATCCGGATGCTCCATATGGCAGGCCCGTATAGACCTTGAAAGTCGCATAAAATTAGCTAAGCGGTAAAGCAAGTATGCTGCGCTAGTCACTCTCGAAATAGCAAAAGCGTACGTCAGCGTTGAGCATATAGTTTTATCAACCAGATGCACAACCTTAACCTCCCAACCTATATACAGTCGAGAATGGCAGAATTTTGGCGCAATAGAACGTTTTATTGTTACAAAAACGCCATCTCGTCTTCTAAATATGTCCAAACAAGAGTTGTTCCGCAAGGGGCCGTCCTTTCCCCAGTGCTGTTCATTATCTTGATGAGCTCTTTGCTACGGCACCAGGACGTCCACACTTATGTATATGCGGAAGACATCGCATTCTTTTCAGCAGCAGAGGAAATTCATAGGTTATTTCAAATATACAGACATACCTATCTGAAATAGAAACGTGGCTTGATAGCTTACATCTGTATTTAAATGTCAAGAAATGTTCTGTTTTAACATTCCCACTCAAAGACCCTTTTCACATTTCGCTCTCCTATCACCTGGATGCTATCCCTTAAGTAGTGAATGTGAATTATTTTGGGGGTGATCTATGCCCAATCAGTGTCTTGGAAGACACACATTGAGTAAATTGCAGCAAAGGGAGGTCGTGCGATGGGAATACTAAGCAAAATTAGTGATAGTTGCTTAGGTATGCGGAGAAATACTCTTATCTCAATATATTGTATGTATATTCGCCCGATGCTTGAGTTTTGGGTGCGTGTTATACGCGAGGGCACCTGCCTACAAGATACATCCTCTGGTAGTCATAGAGAGACAAGCCTTGAGACTATGCTTAGGTCTCCCTAAGTTTGTTTCAATCAAGATCTTGTATCTGGAAGCTAGGCTTCCCTCACTTGCGACCCGTTTTAAATTGTTAGCTACACAAGCATTTTTAGGCTGTATGAATCGCCGGTAAGGCGCTTAGAAACAGTTTTTATTAACCATCCAGACTTGCTTTTTGGACAATACTGGTGGAGATTTTGTATAAACCAAATTCTGGTTATACAGCGCTTTCTAGATGATTTAGATGTTCATAATATTGCTGTTCCTTTAATCAGTACCATTAACAGTGCTATAACATACAGTTTGATGATATAATTCCGAAAAATTCAAAACTGATGCCGCTCAATTTTTAGAAGCTATCTTAAGAGATTACCTGGCACATAAGCCAATACAAGCAGTCATAGCAACTGACGCGTCTCAAAGGGGAAAAAAATGTGGAATTGGTATTTTTTTTCTCCTGCCCTGAACTGGTCCTATTCGCTTCGCCTTCCAGATTTTGTGCCCGTATTTGAAGCAGAATTTTTTGCGATAATTCTAGCTCTCTGTAAAATAACTGCTTCTATAAAATCCGCAATAATTTTAACAGATTCACTATCAGTATGCGCCTCCCTTTCTGCAGATGAGAACTCGCATGCTCAGAGTGCTTTCAAGGCATTAGTTTTCTCGCATCTCAATCTAATCAAATTGGTCTGGGTTTCAGGACATCAGGGCATATATATTAACGAAATGGCAGATGCACTGGCCAAGTCATCTTATGATGGGCGTGTTATTGATGTATTACCGGCATCGAAATGGCGCAAGATTAAAAAGGAAACTACTGTTAGAGGCATTTTCTATAACTTCACTAACAGCCACACCAAAATTCAAGCACTTATTATACCATTGGAATAGTAAAATATGTCGAACGCGAGGAACGGAAGTCGCAATCACTAGACCGCGCTGTAAAATTTTACAGCTAAATACATATTTACACAAAGCTGGTCTGGCAGCCTCCCTTTATTGTCCTGTTTGTTGAGTAAATGAGACAACTGAGCATTATCTCATTTATTGTAATAGACTCTCTGCCTTACGTAAAAACACTTTCGATGCCGTTTGCCACCTTCTCGGATTAGATTTAAATGCTCAAAATGTGATGTGATTTTTTTCGGGGCTTTGTGTCTAGGCCACATCGACGGCAGGATGGTTGACGCATTGCAAGAGTTCGTCAAACGTTCAAAGAGGTTTAAGTGCTGAAATCATTGTTCAGTAGATTTGAAAATTTCCAAATTCATATTAAATCAAATACGACGCTTTATTGCATTACACTGCAGATTATTCACAATTCAACCTTCAAATTCGTCTTGTTGCATCTTTCTTTTATTTCACGTAAATAGATTAATTTTAACCTGTTATTAAGGAAGAAATTCATGAAAACTATCTCGTTCTTGGCCAATCCTTCAGCGTGGGTATGCGCCACATCTTCAAGGATCTTGACTTGACTTGACTTTAGAACAGCTGAGCTCCTGGCCTGGCTGCGAGCGACAGCTGAAAACCCGCCTATGCTCACGTCCCAAATAAAAGCTGAGACCAATGGCACGGTTAAAAGCACCACCGTATCACCTCTCCTTCCTCAACGTATGGTGACCCGGACGTCGGATCACCATGTGCTTCAGGGTACATCGAAGGGTCACCCGTCGATGTACCCTGAAGCAGAAGCTCGTGTCCCTTACCAGACACGACCGAACGTGTGTAATGCTTCTCCATGAACAGCGTGCCAACGTACGACGTGCCTGCTCCGCCTATGGCAGAGCACACCCCTCACTTTGCGCCTGCCACAGAGACAGCCATTAGCCACGTCCACGTCCACCTGTGTACGAGCCCTCCTGCGCCGACTATGGAAGGGGCTTCGACGACTCCCGGGACGCCAACAGACCCTCCTCCAAAATGCGCGTTTGCTCTGTTCCATGACATGCCTCCTTCCATGTGCTCGACGAGGGACGCGAACTAGCAAGCGTGTAACTCGAATGCTGGAATTCCCTTTGACACGTCGCAAGTCTCGTTCACCTCGGCCTGACGCGCTGACCAATCACGTGTCATCCTTGGCATGGTCCTTCGAGCAAGGCGTTTCCGCGTCAGTCAAATTGTATACTCGTGTCAATACGTCAGCCACAATAAAATGCAGAAAGTGTCATTGCACCACCACCGACTTCTACACGAGCACCACCAACCCGCTACCAACGTTAGCAGCCAAACTGGCACTTTTACGGGCACCTTTTAGAACCGCATGCACTCGTGTTATTTGGACCACTCACGAACGTATCCACCAAGCCATCGCGGCTATAAACACGCCCTGGCGCATTCTTCCTCCGCCATTACGTTTCTCCCGGTGCCGACCATCAGAAAAATTATCACGACCCTGTGACCTTTCACGTTGACAACCTGAATTTTCCAAACGGCCACCTTATCAATTGTCCTTCATGTAGATAATATATCTCTCTCTCTTTCTTCTGTACATACCTTTTCCATCGCTCAAAGGGCTAAGCGGGAAGAGGGAGCCTATGTAGCGCCACGCGAGATTTTGCCAGCTGGCCACGCCAAAAAAGAAGCAAGCCGCGTGGCTCGTGTGGCGCGAGCTACGAGGAATTTGAAATCCGCTGCAGCTCGAAACCCTTCTACGCTCACTTACAGAATAAAAGCTGAGACCACAGAATGGTCTCAAGCGCCGCCATCTCGTCTCTCCTTCCTCAACAGGGTCCTAGATGTACGAGGGCGACGTGCTCTTCTCGGTTGGTGAGGTGTGACACGTCCATGACTTGAGCCAGGGCAGCTTCGCTGTTCACGGCAACTACATATTTCCGGCCTCCAAAGTGCTCGACATGGTATACTTCTTCGATTACTCCTATTTAAGACATCGTGTCAACGACGTCTTCAGGACTTGCCCCCTCAGGGACGACATCGAAGGCTCATGCCTTCTTCGGTGGCTGGCTTACTTTCATGGGCGCCCACCAGCCCAAGAACGCCCTGAAGCGTGCTGCTTAGCTAGCAAAGCACCAGTCAGAGATCACCTTGAGATTTGCATGGCTGAAACGCGTTTATACAGTCGCTAAAATGTTTTGTGCATAGACGAATTTCCTTGCAACCTCAGTATCCCCCCCCCCAATGAATATCTGAGTCCACACACCGCATCTGTAATAATTGACTAAGAGACTACTTTTCAAGTTTTAAATTGCGTAAAGCCTTCAGTTTTTAGTATCTTGTAGTTTTCTACACGGTAGCAGCCCTGTAAAATTCATTATGCTACTATTATTCTGCCGCTTTCAAGCGGCTAATCTCAAAAAGTTGTTCTCGATGTCTTGTACCACTTTCCTGCACGATGACACAGCTATTCTAGGAGACATGTTATTAATACCCCAGTAGTACTCTTAAATGCCACAAATTATTGTGGAGATAGACAATTGGTCCTATCTCTGTCTGTCTGTCTGTCTGTCTGTCTGTCTGTCTGTCTGTCTGTCTGTCTGTTGTCGATCGATCTATCTATCTATCTATCTATCTATCTATCTATCTATCTATCTATTCTACTACTCATGGTGCTGTTATCTTCATCTCGTTGACATAATCTATACCGCAATTTCCACATTATGACATCAATATGTGATGGCCTCGCATAATTACTTCACGACACACGGTTTATGATACGCTAGTCACGTACGTCATGTGATGGCAAGATGTCATTCGCGTGCCATAGAAGTACTTTACCTCGATACATGCGAGAATGTGCATCGTGTGCGTAAGTGCGTGAGCAACATCAATGCCAGGTCATGATATTGCTTCAATGCAATCTAGGTGACAATAAAATGAAATAATGTACAAGAAGCATTGATAGGGTGCTTTGAGCACGCTGTAGCAATTGCGAGCCAAACAGCTGTTGCTGGCCGTTACCGAAGCGGCAACCTACAGTTTCTGCCGGCGTCAAGTTTTCTTTTTGTTTCACTTTACTTTCGTCGCTTCTATAATGACAATTTCTACGCTAATTTTCAGGACAATTATCATCCTCCCTACCTTTTTTGCCCTGATTTTCTTTCGATTTTCACTAGGTTTGTGTCAAATAAATAATGCAACAAGCCTTCAACACTTCGTCTATTCATCCAGGTCATTAATCGCACGTCAGTAATGTCGGCTACAGAATGATACGAATACGCACATAACATAAACGGTTTTCCTCGAACAATTTTGCCAAGCTGCACATCAGAGTGTGCATGCATACATTACAAAGACGCGCTTGTAAATGTTACGTCTTTCATGAATAGCAAAACGTTTTTTTGCCGCCCTTTTGTTCAATTTTGTATCCCAATATGCATTATAACGCACAAAGACATGACTTGCAAGCCATGACACGTACCACAAATACTCAAATAATACTAACACTAGTTAAGCGAACGTCTGATGGTTCTGTCTGATGGTGCTTAGTAATGTATAGTTTAGCATAACATTGGCTTGTAGGGAGTTCGCTGTCAGCGTCTGTGGCCCTTTGCGTGTCTATTGTGGGAAGCAGTCGTGGTTATCGCTGGTTAGCACTTTATAATGTTTGCTAACTGTTGGCTACAGTAGTGTTTCTAGCTAACTTATATCACTCTTGACCTGCAGTAGATAGCGTTGCCTGTCCGTGTCGTTCATCTAGATTTTCTCCCGCAGACTAATATTATGAAATGACGCCTGTTGTTAGGTACTGTTACTTGTGTTAGGCTTCAAAGACATTTGGGCACCAGTAGTTCCTACTACTAGTGCTTAATTGTCTCTAAATATTGGGTAACTCTCGGCTAGAGTTGGCGACAGCTTGTTAGTTTTTCACTAACTGCTGGTTAGCTAACTACTGGTTAGTGTTGGCTAACTGTAATTCCGAGTTCGTGCTGGCTAAAATTTGCTGTTTCACATACCATTGATTACCGTAGTGAATGTCATCGGCTGTTTTTTTTTTAAGTGAATGCCTTTATTAGTCGGGCTATGTCAGATATCCACGGGGATTCGTACGCCACCTTCTACCACAGCAACCGCTGCGAGCGCATGCGTCCCTAGCAACCAAATGCCCCGCCATGTCACGCTTCGGCGTCGGCAGCTGTCAGCAACAGCTGCGGGCGTGTGCGCTTACGCTCGCCCCTAGCAGCAGGAGCCCCCACCTTCTTGACTTGAGCGTGACTTTCCACCTCCTCTATGCAGTGCCTTTGAAACACGTTTGTTGCGTTTGTGCTGCCAGCGTTTGTGTAGCGTTTGTGTTCATAAGACGCTGACATTACGACCATCAGGTACAATGACAGGTGCTGTGCTTCGCCTCTCCTTCTCTCACCGTTCGCTCTCTCTCCTCCCTGCGCCCCACTTTCCTGTCAAATGAAGTCAAGTGGGCACCTCACTCTCGGCTGGATTAAATAGTCAACTTAGCGCCAAATTCATAACCACGCCGATTGCCCTGTGTGGTTGTGAATTTGGTGCTAATTTGACTATTTAATCCAGACATGCACCATCTAGATCAATCTCGACCGTTTGCTGACTGGGTGCCTCTTAAGGCGATGGCAGAAGTCAGTGAAGGCGAATGTCTGACGGCAGCGGTACCCTCTCTCAGCGCAAAAAATGCTTTCTCATTTCCTCACGATTCTCTTCGGACAGGTGGGAGAATTTTTTTCTTGACATGCTAAATATTCTTGACAGTCATGCATATGACTTACGACTTTATGCTCAAGATTAAGGCCAAATACATGTTCAGGCTATGATGAGTGCATTTACACTTTTCAGAATGGATATGCAGCTTTTGGTTGAGATCATACCTGCCTTATTTCGCAGCAGTAAATTAATTCATTTATTTGTCAATTCATTTGCTTTATAACAAGAATACGAAGATGTCATTTTTTTATTGTGGAAAGTGCATTAAGCGTATTTTGATGATTGACCTATTTGGGCCCTTGTCTTAGCGACGTTGACATCGTCTTCCATCGTATCGTATACTCTTGGCCTCACTACAACTAAGCATAACGTTTACGTTTTATACTATTTATACAGCGTTTCGTTTCTGAATTTCAGCGTCGTAATTGTAAGGTAGTACACGATGGTGCTTAGGAGGGCAAGTATCATTATGAATATTGGGGTCGAAGTGAAGTAATGCCATGTAGAAATCATTGAAGTTGTGTCTTAGCAGGTACTGTATGACGAAACAGCGCAGACAAGGAAATGAAGACAATACTCAGCGATGTGTCCTGCATATTCATCTTCCCGTGGTCTGCGCCACTGTGTCATAAAATAGTGCTGAGACACCAATTCAGTAGGTCTTACACTACTATTCCTACACACACTTCAAGTCACTATGGCCGAGGCGACCGAATTTGATCTGATTCGCTGACCAATCAAATCTCAATATCGCCACTGTAACTAGTCTATTAACTTAGAGCGGTCCAAGCAAACAAACAACAAAGGAGTACTTACCATGAGCCAACATTGTTCAGGCACGGAATTGTCAAGCCATTGCTCTTTTTCATTGTTATCTTCAGCGTCGGGTTTGATGCTAGCTGTGTGCTAATGGTGAGCGTAAAATTCACTCTCATTGTTTTTCCTAATCTGGGCATCTGTTATGCTTACGTCGTTCACCTTGACGTCCTGTACACCTGAATGAAAGCCCGGGAAAACATGGCGCATGTAAAGGCTTAGGTAGCTTCTAATTATCCACCATAGTTTGAGAACGCACTCCTAATAAAAAATGCAGTCATTAGAAATGCAAAAGTCTGCTTTTCACTTTGCACCAAATGGTTGTGAAAAACATGTCAACAATAAAAATCCATAACATACTACGATAAGGAACAGGTGATGAACCATTGCCTCACTAAGATTCATCCGATACAGATGGGGGCTTTTAAAGCTGCTCCTATTGCTTAATCACTTTTTGAAACGAGACAGTGAATGAATGGCACAATGACGGACCACTTTGACAACGAGAGTCTAGTTTGCATGTGTGGATCGTGGAAAGCGCAGCAAAACATAAGGGTTAACAGAAGCCACTGTCTATAAAGGCCGGATAACCACTGCGGACAGGCAGTTTTTATCTTTGTGTCTGTTTCACTCAAATTCACAATGCAGCTGCCATGCCAGGTTATGTTTTAGAACGACCATTAAGTTATATCTTTCTTTGTACTTTATTTAGGTACGCCAAGTAAAACACTTATAAATAGAACAACGTGTTAAGTTTTAACTTTCAGTCATTGCTTCACTGCAAATAACTCTTCATCCTTTGAGATAAGCTACAACCCCGCCCACTTAACAAATTGTGCATCTAACAGCACTCAATCATTACAGAGAAGTAAAGGCTGAAAAACCCTATATTGAATGTTTTTACTACAAGTTAAGCTGCTCCAAGTAAAGAACAGTATATTTACTTTTTTGTGTCTTCTTGAGAATTGAAACAGCTATGACAAGTTCTCTCATCCACGGGTGTGACCATAATTTAATAAAGTGATCTGTCTCCTTTTTGGCTAAACCTGATAGTGCACTATTGTTGTTATTCACACTTGCAGTCTGTTAAGCAATTTACCATGAAGGAACTGCATGAGTTTCATAACACAATAAAAAATAAAACTCAGCACTATTCCGCACAGTGCGAGAGACAACAAATAAAGCTGATGGGGCTTGTGTTGCTACAGCAGTAAGACTTTCACTAAAGAACGCCGCAGGTGCAATAATTAAGATACCCCGGTTTTTTGGCTCGGCTGCCACTACCTATAGGCCACTACCACCCAGCTCGGCGGCCACTACCTATAGGCCTAACAAGCTTTAGTCGAGCACGCACGGGCTGCGGCCGTGGCCCCATGCGTCTCGAACAAAGGACTTTAACCTAGCATTCGTTAGAACCAGCCCATGACAGGCTGCTCCCAGTGCACCACATGTCGTTCCTAAACCTTATTCAAGTTTCAATCAGCATCAACGCCTTAAGGATCATAGTATTACGCTGAAGATGAGACATTCGCAACGTCCATCGTTCAATTGCAAGTGAGGCGAACACTTACGGGATTAAACACCAAGACGGAATGCTTTGCCAAATCTGTCCGGCTCGTAGTCATTTCACTTTGGTTTTGGTAAGTACAATGGTCTGTTTGTACTCGTTCAAAATATTACTGCTGGCCTGCCTGGCGTTCTATTCCTCTTTTTGTCTGTTAGCACTTTTGTTGCGTACCAAATCTCGCTTACTTCTTCTATTCCAATACTGTAATAAGGTCATCTCATACTCTCATTATTGCGGAGCGTGTCGTGTTGTGTAAACACCAGCAGGTTTTCACTTCATAACTTTGCAATGAAAATAAATAGCCGAAGGTCACGATTACATAACATTGTGAGAAACATCCAACTCTATACTCACTAGAACATGATGTTAGAGTCGGCGTCTGTACAGAAGCCATTGCCAAGACCGAGCATCCTAACGCGATGAACAACACTATGAGGAGCATATTCATTTTCTAAAAGCAAACACTAATCTGCTTAGCGCTAGTGTAAACGTTTCAATTGCTATGCGTTGCATTCATAAAGCAGATGCTTTTATATACCCGAATGATCGAGGATTAATAGGCTTTGAATGCTTTACGCACGAGAACGGCGGACAGTACTAAAGTAAGCCATTTCCGTTTCCTGTTTTACATTTTTGAAAGACCTACTTCATGTGCTTCTATGGCACGTGTGATCTATATTTGAGGGATATCTCTCAGAATAACACATGCACTTTACACTATGCTGCGATGAATTGGGCCAAAATGTCATTGACAGCATCCGGCCCCATGGGCATGTGTGTTCCTGTTATGGATATCTCCACGTAATCTAATCACTATCTTTATATATCACTTACGATAAACAAATCAATGTCATTGTCCAGATAGATATGTGGGGTTTCATGTCCCAAGACCACCATATGATGTTGAGAGATGCTGTAGTGAGGGGCTCCGAAACTTTTGACCATCTTGGGTTGTTTAACGTGCACTTAAATTGGAGCAGAAGATTCTACAGCATTTTCACATCCATCGAAAATGCAGCCACCGCAGCCTGTATTCCATCTCGCGACCCACACGTCAGCAACCGAGTACATTAATCACTAAACCACCGAGGCGGGGCAGCATCTGAACCTTGAGGCCACTTTTTTCAACTGATGGAATATGTCGTGGAGGTATGGGATACTTGCAAAAGTAGCTTTAGGTTTGCTTTTTAACCTGATTTTTACCCCTCAAATCAATCTTCACCTTCTGTGAAATCCTTTTGGCTAGGGCGGCTAGATGGCGCTCAGAGAACCATGACTGCTTCAGTCGTTCTACTTGGCTAGCAAAAGTTTCGTACGTGCGATGCGGGCAAGATTTCTTGAGCAAAGCTTTCACACAAAACATCGCAACGTAATTCTTTATTATTTTCAAAGAATGACTTTACTGGGGCACGCTTATGTCCTACTCAAATCATTTCTTTTTGCATCAACTCAGTTGCGCGCACATATTAGTATTCAAAAATCAAACATCACTCTAACAATCACACGACCCGCATAACTCTAAACACATCACTCGAATGAGTGATGTACTTATACCTTGGTTCGCTGTACTCGTAATATAACCGAGTATCTTTTTTAGTGTCATCGTTTGCTCTGAACTTGATGATTGGCCCGCGTTATTTATTCACCAACACTGTAATGACAGCAAAGTTCATATTTTTGCGCACTCTACTCTTAATTCTGCCTATTCTTGTAACCGATGAAGAAGATGCGTTCAATTGCAAATTATTGAATTCTGTGTTATTAATAATCGCTGATGGGCTTCTTCTGTTTTACTGCCAGGGTGGTACGACCTATAGTCAGGCGATTACCTGTGTCCCCTGAAGCAATCTTTAGCAACTCCTCTTTCAATAATCCACATAAACCGATAAACCAAACATGTTCAGCGTTATTTTCGTGTTTGTTGTTAATATCGTAACGCGCTGATTTCATACGGGCAGTGTACCCCATTCTCTTGCAAGCAGCTCAATTCCTTGTCACAAACTTCCATTCAAATTTGAAAGCTGGAGATCTTGATGACTTGTGCTTCTGAACCAGTTCCAACAAAATATCCAACAAAACATGACATCAGCGTAGGCGTCTGCAGTGAAGTGTGACCAAGTTTGAGCACTCTGACGCAAATGATAGAACTATGAGCAAATTATTCTGTTTTCAGATTTCGACCACCACTAGGTTGTTTAAGAGTACAGTTCAATGCTTTCAGCTTTTTGAAGTATTAGTATTTCACTGGTTATTTAAAACGGCCTTATAAATTAATAATGCGCAATAAAGGCTAAGTGTTGCCGAGTAGCTGGAAGGATTCACCTTTGAATGTTCCCAGTTCCTGGATGGAATTTCTGTACTGAAGTAGTTATGCACTATTCAGACACATTGATCTAAATTTGTGTTTTACGCAACAGATTAGCGGGTGGAGTTTAAAATGTGCTGTGACGACTCGGGCTGAAACGGCATCGAGCATCACCCGCCTTGTTTGTACGTGTTTTTCCATTACTTTTGGCTTAAATATTACCCTTTAAAGCATTAACAATCATTTGCAAAACAAACACCTTACTAGTTTTTACTAATCTATTGAACTTTAAAAGTGTACTCATCAAAAACAAATCGTGATTCGCTTCACTGTAAAGCCAGTTTTCGTCTTCCATCTGTAAGTGGAACCGCTACGTGGCTGCACTGTTAGATTTCACTGCAGACAAAAAAGGAAAGACGTTGAATTGTACGTTTTACGGCACTCCCTCTGTCTTCATATGATAATTTATATACGTACTTTAACTCGCAATATTCCCCCCTTGTTCCCATCTGATGCATTTCACCGCCAAACGGCTTTGACTTTAGGAGCATTTCACGGTAAATCACTACTGAACAGTTAAATAGGCTGTCAAAAATCGTCCAATCTAGAAAATATACAATAGCTGCGACGAACTAAATAATTCTAAGAGAGTGAAATTTGCAAAATTCACAAGAAACGAATGTTGTCTGATATGCTTACAGAATAAGTACGTTTATCTATTAGGTCGATAAAAAGAAAGGCACAATAAGAGGAGCATTCTGCGTTCATGTTCAAACTGTATTTATAAAGCATTACTTCATTGTGTTTCCATTTGCAAGAGTACAGGTAAATGGCCTACCACAATCCTTAGTAGTTTGTAATATCGACCTCTAAGTAGTTTTAGATGAGCTACGTCACCATTTTTGGAAAGTGTGAGCTTATTTCCCTCTCAGCGTCTCATGTACCTCCGTAGTTCTGTTACCCAAGGACTAGTTCTCTCGACTATTGGCTGCTTTGCACTTAATTTAATGTGACAGCGCTAAGAAACCTCTGTCGCCAAAAATACGACCTCAGCATTGAAGACGTCTCCCATGAGGAAGAAATCTCGGTGGACGCAAAAAATAGACCCAGAGATAAAGCCGAAATGCAACACAAATTATTTGTGTCGTTTTCGTGCCAGTTCTCTAAACTGGTGCAGAAATAGGCCTTGTAGAGGGGTCATATGTCCGGGTGCATAGTCACATAGTAAGGTGTTCAACAGAAGCATACAACAACACGAGGCAAAACACCCTGTTAATTGCTCTCAATCCCATTACGAAAGACTCAGCTGTGACTAAACATCATCATGAGCAACCTTAGCATGGAAGAAGTGTGCAGGTACGTAAGTGCACTTATTGCTTTACGTAAAGGTAGTGGGTACATCACAGCGGTTTTTTTTTTTCGCAGCGCCGCAGGAGAGTTTACAACACTCGCAGACGTTACTTCCCTCTTAGACAGCAATTATCTTTACTCAAAAGGGAGCTGACGACGGAGTTGTTCAATGGGAATATAGTGTCAAGTTTAGGATGCCACGGTCCTGATCTGAGATTTTGGTCCGGCTCACCTCACGCTGCTAGTCTCTGATGCTCAAGTTTGTCAGCTGAGTCTCCCACTGTTCTAGGTGTTCTAGGATTCTGTGACAGGAAGTATTGATGGGGTCACCATCGCCCACCCATACTATGTGGTAGTGTCTATTTCTTGCTGAACAGAAGTTATATTTTCCTCGGTAGCTTGCGCAATGCATGCACTAAAAGAGGGAACCTTGAGGGTATCTCACAGTCGGAAGTTTTTGTAACAACACCGTTTGTTTTCTTGTGGGCTTAAGGTGTGCGGTTGACACGTCCTTTTGCTAATTTTGTAATGACTAAAAATGGCGCAAATTTTTTACAGCGAAAGCTGTTATGATATCAAAACTTAAGTCGCGCGAGGAGCCATAGTTGTCCGCCGCCACTGGTGTCTGTAATCGCATCGCACGAAATTAGAAAACAAGTTTAGTACCAATGACACAGTGGCGCTTGAATTCGGACCCACTGGGTGCCAGTCCAGTAATATATCACTGAGCCACGCCGGTGCTTAGGGCTTGTTGACAAACTTGCCTTAGGCAGGCTTGATGCCGGGAAATCCATCGGGTTAATTCGACTTATAAAGGGTTTTACAGCAGCGAAAGAACAACCACTCGTCGCACAATGCGAATAGCGTAACGTGTGGATCGTCCAATGCTCCAACCCATTTCAAAAGCTTCTTCTTGTTCACCTATTAACAGTGGTGCATACCCACTGCAGGCATAAATGCAATCGTCGCAGCCATGCAAGCCACTGCAATCATTGTCGTCAGCCACTACATGAACTATTGTCACAAAATTTCGTGCAAGTGTTTAGCGGATACCAAACTTCTCAAAAGTGTGACGAAAAATGGCATAGCGAATGCCAGCCTTATAACCAAAATTTTATTATTATTTCGTAGCGGTTATCAAGCAAGTGCGCTTGCAGAAGTTACCCAATGAGTGTTGAGAAAAGGCTCTGAAAGGCCGCTCTTCTAGCTTTCGCTGTGACTGTGCTGCGCTTTCTGCGCAGGCCTGACGTTTTTGTACAGATTGATTATAGGTTGACTAAGGCTCGCAAACTGCGTGAATAATCTATTCTCTTTTCCTAACAGCGTGGTTGAATTACGCACCCCGAACGCACGACCTCCAGTGACATCGGCTTCTTCAGGCTGTTTTACTGCATCCTGCAAATGTTCCACTAGCGAAAGGTGTGGCACGACACAAAATGAGCAAGTAACAGTTTTCATCAATAAAACTCCTAAGACTCTCTCACTCTTTTCTGCCGATTACCCAACGAAGCATTTGCAAAAGAGTTTCACAACCAAATTTGTACAAATCATGAAGAAACTCCGCGAAGAGTTTCGCTTTACAGCCTGATCTCTGGCCATCTTACACAACAGTCTTTTTGGCGGTATTATTGGTTGCAGCCATTGTCCGCCGCAGCTAATGTGCTAAATGAGAAAAGTATACACGTCATATAAGACACAACGTGAATGGCATAAATCAAAATATGTCACTGTATTCACTTAAACAGCTCTGATACCTCGAAATGCATGACATATAAAAAACACCATGATGTTCCATGCATCCTTTGATGGGCACTGCATTTACTAACATGGAACCATAACTAGTTGGCTAAATTTCGACTAAGGTTGTCCACCATACCGAAATGTGTATGCGTATTTGACAAACATAGCGCAATGAATGGCATCATATCAATGGTAAGCTATGTCGCGAGTGGCAAGAGAATAATTGCACAAGTCACATGTTGCCATGGTCACTTTTTAGTCGGCAGAGGCCTGTGATAGCGTGAGCGGTAAAAAATGACGTTCACGCCAGAGCATGTACTCTGCTTTCTCAAATGAAACCTTAGCGAGGTGGTCAACTCGTGACTTGCGTTCTGTAATGGTGTCTAGAGTCGGCTAAATCTGTTGGCCATCAGTGCCTAATATTTACTAGTGTGTCCGAGTGTTGACAAGTCATGTCCAGCTGTGGGCTATTGCTTGAACGCGAATGCTGGCCTTCTGAACCTTAAGCACCCGTCATTCAAATTAATGCACCATGAAACTATATATTTGTTGCCTCAGCGTGTAGCTTCCTTCGGCCGCCATGGGCAACAAAAAAGTAAGACGTTCCTAAAACACATCGGCACGCTCAAGTATTTCCGTTCTGTGCACTTCTCCAACGAACGCTCCCTGGATCCGACCATAATCTCCGGTGGCATCTTGTAATTATGCGCGGCCTTCCCAAAAAGCATTGGCTGATCCGATTTTGCAGCTAAATATTTTATGCGCAAAATAAACAAATAAAACAGTGTAAATTTCTGATTTCTTAATCTCCTTGATCAACGTGAGGAGACGTTTTACGAGCAATGCTCGAGGAAATGTCACAAGTTCACTTGCGTGTCATTTGCATTACAGGATTGAAACAACCATGTATCTTTTTTTTCTTCTAGATAATGTCTAATATAATTCCGAGAACTTGACATATTCTTGAAGCTTATTTCATATGATACGCTTCGTACATAACCTAGGAGGCAATGATTTATAGCATTCAGCATATTTAGGCACAGCAAATGCTATTCTTCGACTACTTCTGTCCTATAGTAAAGAACAAGAATCTTGAGCGTATAGCTATCAGTTCGGATTCAACGAGCCATCGTTTATTTGCCCCGTAACGAATGTGTATGCTGGGACACACTGAAGATTTATTCTATTGCCAATTTTCACTTATTTTACACTAAGATCTACAATGTCGTGAAAGGAATATTCAAAAAGTTGCTTGTTGAATTTTATTGCAAGACAAAAGGTCAGCTTCGAAATCTACTTCAACCAAGCGGTGCAACTTCATTTTCGTTCTTTTTGATGAAAATCAAGCAGCAGCTATATTCACTTTAAAGGACTGACATCCAACCGTAACTCCTCCGTTCAGTATTGCAATCTGAATAGTGAGTGTTGTTGGCGCCGTCTGTAAAAGATAATTGACAGGTTAGTACAGCCAGGTACAAATGCAACACTAGAGTGTGACCTGAATGCACAACAATGTCATAAACCAAAATTTCATTCCTCTGTATGTTTGGTTTTATTTATTTTTTTCTCTAGATTGGAAACCTTCATGCTTACAACGGGATTTCAATTCACTTGTTGAATATATATTATTCTTTGAAATTATGTCATATTCTCCAATTTCATTCATTGAAAGCCTAATATGATTACCGGACTTGGTGTTTTGGAAGCACCTGTGATTAATTTTGATATAGATTCCATAACGTTAACGGCAATCAAGTTACACTACAATATTTGCCTCTTGCCATTATTAAAATGAGTCCGCCAAGCTTTCCGTCAGAACAGCGTCCTTGTGGTTTGCGTATAGCAACGCTATTTTAGCTTATATATCTACGAAATTTTTATGCTCTGTTGCATCCTGAAAGTTTAATTGTCACTAAATTCTCCAGGAATAACTAAAGTTTTTATGGGATGACTTTTGAATGCGTCGCCCACCGGATTGCGTAATCTTAATTACATGTGTTCTGTTTTCTTTGCCGACCCACTGCTTCATACTTAACGAAGACCTGCTTAGGCAGCTTTGGTGGACTCATTCGTTCACTATAGGTGTTTCATCGACAACATTCTTCGTCAAAATTGTGCTGGTCTCGGTGTTTTAAGCAATATATATGCTGTGTGCGCAATGGGATTGGTGATACACGAGAAACGAAACATTCATGTAGGCAGGTCATACTGTGTGCAATAAATCGTACAACTAAGTGTGTATACTAAGTGGATGCGGTTAACAGGCGCAAATAGTGAATCCGGTAGAAAGAACATAAACGAAGATAGGCAAAGTTGTAAAATAACATGAACGTAGAAAACGTTGTGGGGGAGGTGGTTGCCACTTGTACTTTAGCTTTGTTAGAGAAAATTTAAGACACACATTGACTAAGGCATAGACGCTCAGGTCCCTTCCGAACATAGACTTTCCAGAATGCGAGACATTGACTTTATTTGTGTGCCTTGTTGACTAGAAAGGGTGATGGCATCTTGTCGGACAATAATCTGTCTTTCAAATGCGGAACATCTCTTAGTCGCACAATGTCACGAGGCGTGCGTCAGCGTTGTCTAATTATCGCGATCACCAGCGTCATCGCCAGCTACAAGGGGTCCCCCTCTAAACCGGCTCACCTCATGGACTAACTCGCACATTTGCTCGTTTTTGTTTTTTTAGGCTCCGCTGTCTTGGGGGGGGACCCCTTGTAGCGCGCCGTGCCGCCGGTGATTGCGATAATTTTATTTGTGTGCGCATACCAATTCGTATGCCGAGGCGCACGGTGAAGACGCGGCCAACATGCCTCACGTTATCTCCGGAGGGCCGCGGAAGATACGCAGCCATGCCCCTTTTGGTTGTCGCTTTCGAAGCCTGTTTTTCTGGGAAAATAAAGTAGTCTTATCCAAAACTTCAAGGAGTGTAGGTGCCTTTTTTTCGGGCCTCCGTTGGGCGAGTACGCTACATCTACACCTCCACTGCACATGCTCGCGCCTCGCCTATTGTGCCGCATGCTTGTGTCTTAATGCAACTGTTTGCTCCCCCCTCCCCCTTCTGTCACCTCCGAAGGCCGACGCAGATAGCATGTACTAGTAAAAACCAAGTGGTCGAGTAGCACAACCTTTTACTGGCCACCCCGTATATGCAGCCACTCGATCGCACATCAGCGTCCCACCACTCGTTGAAGGCAATGCTTCTTCTTCATTCAGTAATCAAGAATAATAAACACTAAATACCAATTAGGCATTCCCAAACCATCCCTCGCTTCGAAAGGTCGATGCACTCAGCTTCTGCTAGCAAATACCGACTGCCCGGCTGCACAACCTTTCATGAGCCACCACGTAGGGTGTGCACTGGATCGCACATCAGCGTCCCATACCCTCGTTGAAGGCAACGCTTATTAAAGGCAAAGCATTTCTTAGAGAACTTCGGTGATTTTGAGCGTATCTATCTATCTATCTATCTATCTATCTATCTATCTATCTATCTATCTCTATCCTATCCGCCTACGACTTATATCTCTCCTGGCCGGTTCATTAATGGTACCGATACCAAACTTGGTATGGCATAACATGATTGTATGAAGAACATATTTGACTACTTAAAACATCAAAATTATGACATATATGTAAAGAATGTCATGATTTACATTTCAAGGTCCTGCAGCTCTTCCGGTGATTTCGTTCACATGGCATGTTGCAAAACTAGGTATGGTATGGCATTATTGCATGGCAAACACAAGCGACCGAACCAAACATGAAAATCATGACATGCTTGTCATGTAACAACAGGACTACATTATGCACTCACGGCCGTTTCGACAAGCGTCACATATACCAAATTTGATAATACAATACGTGAGTGGATGACGAAGGTATGTGACTACTGCAAACATGATAATCATAGGATGCGTGTCATGTAACAACATGACTACATGCTACGCTCATGATGCGCTCGCGGCTGTTTCGTTAGCTTCAGATGTACCAAACTCGGTATTAGGTGACGCGAACGGACGACATAAGTAATTGACGCATCCAAACATGATAATCACGGCATGCATGTCATGTAACAACATGACCACATGCAACACTGATGATGCGCTCGCGGCCGTTTCGCTAGCTTCACATATGTCAAATTTGGTATTACGTGACGCCAATGGATGACGGAGGTATGTTACTGGTGCAAACATAATAATCATGAGAGGCTTGTCATATGAGAACATTACTACATGCCACAGTCAAGGCGCCAATGCATTTCGACGTGACGCGGTGCGCGTGCTCGCCGGCTCTGATTTCGTCGCATCACGCCGGCGTTGCACTCCAGGCGCCGGTCCTGCCTTATGCTCGCAGGCGCGCGCCGCACTGCGTTGCTTGACGAATGCGCCTTTCAGCGCGTCCGGCGTCCCTCCGTCACGAAAAGAGGGAGACGTAGTGTTGTCTGGGTAATGCATTGGTGCGAAATGCAGCATGTCGCATTTCGTCGCATTTTGTCGCTGGTTACTGTGGGGCCGCGCCGACGGACGCTGGTCGCACCTGGCATCAGACTACAGAGTGCTCGCGTTTGGCAAACGTAGCGTCGCTGTGCCCAGCGTGCGCGCGTGTCAACGTTAAAATTGAGTACATTGGGCCCTTCATAATGCGCTAGCGGCTCTTTTGCTAGCTCAACATATACCAAATTTGGTGGTGCGTGACGTCAATGAATGACAAAATATATGATTGGTGCAAACATGATAATCCTGACACGCACCTCATGTAAGAAGATGACAACATACCACGCTCATAGCGTGATCGTGGCCGTTTAACCAGCTCCACATATACTAAATTTGGTATCACGTGACGTGAATAGATGACGAAGGTAAACAACACATCCAAACATGGTAATTATGACATGGAACTTATGTACGGCATCATTTACCTCCACCTCGTAACGTCTTGCTTATTTTAAAGTGGCATATCAACATTTCTCATTCGTGCTTCGCATATTATCGATTGCTACAGTACATGGGATCTGCCATTTTTTTTCATTCATTGAGTAAGAATAATAAAGTCAAAATAACAATTAAGCGTTCATTGATAACTTTGACGTAGCAGAGGAACAAACCGCAATGTACTTACCCCGATAAGTAGCTGTATCGACGGGTCAAGATTTGCTGTTATCGACTGCTGAACAGTGATTGGGTTTATGGGACACTGGTTATTCCACGGCATACCAAACTCTTGTTCAAGGCTAGTTGTACCTCCGCATAGCTTGTACGTGCTGAATAAAGCCATTTTTTTAAATGAAAGGGTGGTGGGCTAATATAAAATCATAAAGACTGTGCCAGTGTTTCTTAAGCATAGTTGCCAACAACTTACATGCTCGCTACTTCAGCGCGCCAAGCCTGCAAGCAGGTTTACAAGCGCAAAAGAGATACTGAGGTGCCCAGTTTATGCACCATCAATAGCAATAAAAATCTAATAATCGTCATAGTGTAGCCTTTGAAATGAGCGTGAGCCATCTTTACCACTCGGCTATTCAGGCAGGTTACTAGATCACTGCATAGTTTGCACAGTACTGTGCAATACGAGAGCGAGAAAGGGAAGCGAGTGTGAGGAGGAGGGAAAGAAGAATCAGAGAGAGTATAACGTAGCAATGAAAGGTTTAGGAAGGAATAACTAAATAGAAATAAACGCTGAAAGGCAGAAAGTAAGAATAGTGAAAGAGAGACATATTAAGACAAAGAAAAACAAAGCCAGCATTGTGAGCAGATACCACACCCCCTGGATAAGCCGGACATGCCCAATAGCTAAGTTACGCTCCCCAACAGAGACATCGAGCGCAACCTCCGCTTCATTAAAGACGGTAGTCTTTCTTGGGGACCTTCGACGGAAAAAATTCTGGTCTGTCTGTCTGTACATTTGTCTGTTTGTCCACCCTAACGATACCTCAAACGGCACCGAACGGCCAACCCCATTCGCAGCACCCACCAATATTGCTCAAGGTTTAGCGTTCATAGTTGTTCGATTATTCAATTAAAAAGCTATTGTTGCGCATAACTGAGGCGCCATAACAACACTTCGAAGTTTTGTATGTCTGCATTTATACTAGAAGAGGCACACACAAGTAACTCTAAGGAATGTAGCGTCTATCGCGCTGCGTTGACAGTGCAACGCGATGCTCAAGAAGGTGTTTCAACGCTTTGCTACGACGTCACGGTGGTGGCACCTGCCCGTCGCTTTGCGTTCTACACCTTATCACCTCCGAGACTGGCGCGCATCTTTCTCAACGGGATGCACGCCTTCTTTTTCGAAGATAACTGCCAGATGGCGCTTGTGTCTAACGTGCCTTAGAGTTACTATACATGCTACCTTAAGGTACCAGAGTTGCGCCAAGGTACGCCATCTTGGATTAAAATGTCTTGCGGGAAAGCCACTCACCACCCACGTAGAAGCAACGCTCGCGCTTCAGAGAGATACATAGTGCCTAAATATTCAGGGATTCTGGTACAAGCGTTGCTTTATTTATTCTTTCGCTTTCTTTATTTTTTTAAAGTATGAGAGAAACTCGGTTGCTCTGGTCACACCTAGAAGCCTTGATTTGATGCTTACATTCTTGGTATGTAATAATAAAGCAAAGTGCGTAGCTCGTTGAACCAGTGAGATACATATTTATGGTTGGTTACACTAGCTTCGCCTTTTCCGCTGTTTTCCCCATTCGCAACAATGAAATTAATTTTGCCCTTTTGAATGCAGTCAAACCAGTTAGGGAAGAAATTTTGTCATCATGTCGGACTCATTCGGAAACTGCGTTAGGGAGCCAGGTGTAGTTGTATCGCCTTCAACTGAATCGAGCTGAACAGCGATCGAGAGTGCCCATGCGACGCCCATATCACGCACGGCTCTCTATTGCGCTCCTATTACAATCGCGGCTCACGACAGCTGATGTGAAACGACAGCCGATGTCAACCACGCTTGTCTTCCCGGAATCATCCTAGCGTTGGCTTCTCCGCAGTGCATTTTAACCACTTATGACCACGTAATGGCGCTCGGCGAATAGGGGCGCTGAATTTCTGTAGGCGGAGTGAACGGCGCCCGGAAAACAGTGGCGCAACTCTGCTACCTCAAGGTAGCATATACAGTAACACTAACGTGCTTCGATGCGCTCGTTCACCTCCGCTGGAAGCTCGCGGCACTCTGACGCAGCATCTCCAGAATACTCTTCGCCGATTTTCTTTTGCAGAACATCAAATAAACGTTTTTTCACTCTCTCCAGACGCAAGACTATCATCTTTAGACTACACTTGCGGTGTACATGCAGATTTGGAACCAATTTTATCCTCGATATCTTGGAGTAGCACCGTCTCACGCGTGACGTCAGCGCGGGGTCCCCGCTTTCAACAGTGCTACAGCAGCCGCTACTCCTGTGCGCAGATTGGCTGGTTCTGGCGGGGACTTAGTCAAACGAGCAGCCTCGTGAGGGTAAATACCAACGAATGCTTTTGAGTGCAGTTATGAGCTTGTTTTAGTTGTGGCCCAATCGACAAGGCCAAGAAATTTCGCAGATGGCCGACGAATGTTCTTGCTCGTCATCTGCAATTCTCATCATGGTATACAAACTGTTCGAATGTTTCTTTCAACGTTTTAATAAGCGTACCTTTCTTCAGCATCTACAAGTACGTAGATACAGCTTGCGAAACGCCCTTTGAGCATGTGCACTCCACAGCAACAGCAGGTTTCTATTATGAGTTTATGTCAAGCAGTGTGCTATGAACACGCCTGTCTTGATCAGTGAACTACGTATATGTAGAGCCATACTTTCAGATATCCTGCGCCCTTTGGGGCCACGTCTTCGGCTCTCTGTCCAGGGGCCTAGCGGTAGGTTTCGTGACGGCACTGCACCTGGTATAATTCGCCTATGCTTGTAGCCTCCTTGCAATAAATGACTGAAACACTGGCGAGGCACTCAAACATGGTCACAAGCTTTACAGAAGAATGGCACGTACGGCGGATATAGCAGAACTCACTGTCAGCGAAGTGCTTGCTTCACACAGTCGATGAAGGCGTCGGGTGCTCTCCCTTTTCGAGTTTGACTATCCACTGCTACCCCAGCTTGGGGTCGTTAGGATAGTTTTGAAAGCTAACACCCTTTTCACGGGTGAGTGATCATATAGAAGCACAGATCAGTACTTCGCCATTGTGCGGCACTCGCCATGGAGGCAAGCGGGCACAGTTCTAAGAAACAAAGCGTTGTGCTTTTTAAATTAGCGTTAAAAGCGAAATCCCATGGTTGTTAGAACAGCGTCGGTAGCCACTACATACAAGATAACCAACTGAACTGCTTCTCTGTCGAGTTTTACCACGATGGTAGTTTCTGTACGGCGCCGTGCCTCGAAAGCACGTGGATCCCCCGCAAACGTCATACAGGCGTGGTGTGCACTGCAGGCGGGACACAAGGAAGAACGCAACTGTGCACTCGTCTTCTAGTTTCGTTCATCCTTGTGTCCGGTCTGCTGTGCAGTTTGCTGGAAGATAGAAAATGATATTTTGATGCTCAATATGTCTTTGTCACAGCGGTGAATTCACAATATGCTCTCTATAACGTAAACCCGAGCGTCTGACTTGTCAACAATGAATAGGCATTCATGGTAGCACGGCTTAGCGTAGCAGAGTGAAGGCCGTTATTCTGCGCACTGCTGGTTTGTGAAATGGCAATTCGTGGCTCTACGCCTCTCTTTGCAGGATATTTATGACGGTCATACACTGTGCCGCGATGCGTGGTGAAGGCAGCTAGCCCAAATTAACAATGTTTATACCGAAGTGTCTTTTTGGCTGGGCAAAAGAACTCTGGAGAAGTCCATTTTATTTTCAGTGCAAGTGGCTGCATTGGTCGGCGTTGCGCGAAAGTATGGAAAACAATCAAGAAAGGGGAAGGGGGAGGCGGTAGCCCTATCAGCACCCTCTCACCCTTATCTGGCTGCGCCACGGCATGGGGCGTCCTTATGAAAGTGCGTATTAACGAGACAGCAAGTCAGTCTACAAGAAGAAACGCCCGGTCCTTCATTTATCCTTCTCTAACAACTGAAGCTTGAGCCGTATTTTTTACGTTACTTTCATTGTAAAGAAACTCTCTTTTTGCGTTTTTGAATATACTAATAGCGCATAAGTTTCCAGTGTACCTGTTATAAGCTTATGCGTAGGGTAGAAGAGTATATATTGGAGCTATTTGGCAAACGACACAGAGAAGTTGGTGTATGTGGGCTACTCCTCAAGACTATGATTTCCTGCTACTGCAAGTATTCGTACGTCGGTGGGCAAACCGGAAGCCTTCCAGGACATGAGCCTGTAAACACTAAAACCGTGATTGTATGCAGTGGTCTAAATTACTGACACTATACTGTGATTCCGTACAGTGTATATGTAGACGGAAAAATTTTTCAACACAGAACTAATTGCTATAGAAGCATATTTCCAGACTACACCAGTTAACAGCATCTGTAAGTTAAAAATACGAGTGTGCAAATGTCATCGAATTGTATGCGCATGTCATGTGATCAGAACTGGACAAAGCAAGAGCAAAAACATTGGTTCCAAATCTGCATGTTAAACCGCTAATGTAGTCGCAAGACGATAGTCTTGCGTCTGGAGAGAGTGAACAAAACGTTTATTTGATGTTCTGCTCAAGAAAATCTGTAAAGAGTATTCTGGAGGTGCTGCGTTAGAGCGCCTCTAGCTTGTAGCGGAGGTGAACGAGCGCATCGAGGCACGTCAGACAAAACCGCCATCTGGCAGTTATCTTCGAAAAAGAAGGCGTGCAGACCGCGCAGAAAGATGCGCACCAGTCTCGGAGGTGATAAGATGTAGAACGCAAAACGACGGGCAGGTGCCACCACCGTGACGTCGTTGCAAAGCGTTAGAAACACCTTTTTGAGCATCGCGTTGCACTGTCAGCGCAGCGCGATAAACGCTACATTCCTTAGTGTTACTTGTGTGTGCCTCTTCCATTATGAAGACAGTCATACAAAACTTCGAGGTGTTGTTATGGCGCCTCAGATATGCGCAATAATTGCTTTTTTTATGTTACAATCGCACAACTATGCACGCTAAACTTTGAGTAATATTGGTGGGCGGTGCGAATGGGATTGGCTTTTTGCTGCCGTTTGAGATATCGTTAGGGCGGACATACAGCCAAGTGTACAGACAGACAGATCAAAATTTTTTATCGAAGGTCCCCAAGAAGACTATCGTCTTTAAAAGTCGTGCTATATGTGAGGAATGGCTCTTGGCAGAACGTAAATAATCGTGTACGGAAGATGTAACATTGGTGGAAGACTTGCTGTAAATATCTTCAGCATAGATCAGTGAATTATCTGCATAAGCATAGAGGAAATTACCTAAACGCATCGGTGCAAGTATAATAGTCATTGCTAGTTTGACGCCGCCTCACGGGGAGTACTCCTTTCAGTGTGTTATGGGGTAGTATTAACTAACTGTATCTTTAAGATCCTAACTACACACTCCTCAATCAATGCTGTGAGCTAAGGGGCAACAAGAGAGAGAAGAATATTTCTTAAGAACCACGAACTGCTGGGCGAGGTCATAGTTCATCTTAATTGTGTGAGCGAAAAGATTTGAAGATCAAAAGGAAGACACAAGGACACAGCACACTGCCCAGGTGTCTCACTTTTGTACTTTAATTTTTTTCACGCACTCAGTTAAGATGAAATATTTCTTACCTGTATATTTAGTAAGTATTGTAACATATCTTGTGGAATTCATGTCCAACCACATTGAAAATGCCGGCGTTCAGCGCGAAAATGGCATCCACTAATGTCATCTCTTTAACAGTATTTCAAAACTGAGCATTCTCTAGGTGAACAATAATAATAATAATGTATAATTAACAATCAAAGGGTACTTACCATGAACCAACGTTGTTGATGCATGGAACTGTGGAACCACTGCTTGTTTTAATCGTTATCTTCAGGGTTGGGCTCGATGCTAGTTGCGTGGTGATGATCATAGAAAAATTCACTTTCATAGTTTTCCCAATCTGAGCGTCCGTTATGCTTACGCCGCTAAGCTTGACGCTCTGGGCACCTGAATGGGAGGGGAGAACATTGTGGTGCATATCAGGGTACATATAGCTGTTCATTCCTACATGAAGTTTCATGCGCCTCTACGATAAAAAAATACAGTTTTATTCAAGGCGGATAAGTTTGATGATTTTGATTTGTGGGTTTGACGTCCCAAAACCACGCTATGATTATGAGAGACGCCGTAGTGGAGGGCTCCGGAAAGTTCTACCACCTGGGGTTCTTTAACGTGCACCCAAATCTGAGCACAAGGACCTACAAAACTTCCGCCTCCGTCGGAAATGCAGCCGCCGCAGCCGGGATTCGATCCCGCGACCTGCGGGTCAGCAGCCGAGTACCTTAGCCACTAGAGCACTGCCGCGGGGCAAGGCGGATAAGTTTGCTTTCTTACTTCCTATCAAATTGTTAGTCATTCATATGCTTTTCACCCCTTCATTTCACACAAAGGTGTCTTGGAGACAAGGACAAAAGGTGTATGTGTTTTCCCAGACGGTAACCTAGCACCTGAACGGACACTCAAGCAGGAAAAAACAGCAATATCAATATAGAGCTTCGCGTCTTCATAATGTCTAACGCAAACCATGCCAGAGTGTCTGGCCTTTGGTAGGCTTGAGCACGAAAACTAGAACAGCGGAGTTCAATTTCGAGCACAGCTACTACTGGTAATACTCAAATTTTGACTGCCACATGGACACGTGTAAAGGCGGCCGCGCCTCACCGCAGATCAGTGGATCGGTGAACGATGATCTGTTCATTGTATTAGCGTATTAGTGCCAGCGCGTATCACTGTATTGTAACTTTCCATCTACCGACCACAAGTTCGGACTCTTAAACAATTTCTTCTTGGACATACAGTCTACTGCCTTCGTCAACGTCACGATCACGTTACAATACATACAAACGCTGTTTGATACACCTTGAACAATATGTATTGCATTACTAATAAGAAGAAAACTCGGGAAACAATGAAGTATTCTTCTCCAATTGGGGTCTTATAAAGCGCGAACGGCAACAAGCCTTAGCAGTGATATAATGAGCATACTCTATTTGTTCTAGTAACAAGCGCTCATATCCATTTTGGTAGCAGTGTGCATATCCATGCCTGTCCATGGTGATGGCTGCACGAAGAACGCTATTTTATTTGAAATGCTTGCCACTGATCACCTTTTTCTTTCAATGATGAGAGTACGTCTGACCAAGAATCTTGAAGTACAATAAAAAACATAATAGTTCAGAACAATCACTTACGTAACTAGCATTCCTTGAGAAGCTTCCTGTATACACAAGGGTATGTAAAACTGCGCCGTAAATTAGGCAATGGTATGCTGGGTATTACATCAGAAACCACTGTTTGATGAAGAGAGATGCCTTAGTGCAAGTGCCTTCAGACATTTGGAGTGCTTTGTGTTTCTTAACGTGCGCTGACATCGAAATGCGACCACCGCCACTAAGATTGAACACGTGACTTTCAAGGCCATGAACCATAACAACTGTACCACCGAGGCAGACTGTACTGAACAATTAGTCACTATTTCTACGTCGCAGTGTAGGGCCACACTGCTCACAACGCCGTTCGTAGACTGCCAAGTATCGCTCATCTACACGTACATTGCCTAAAGGAAACTAGTAACTGTAGGCCCCAACCATCCTACCCTGTGAATATTAGGCACTGCGAAAATAACTTTGTTTTCGGGGCGAAGCTCCTTACGCTGGGGCTCAGTAACTCCTCCGTAGCCACCCCTTACTTTTCACGATGTTCACTTGATGGCACTGCGCCGTTGCAGTACGTGAGTGATAACTAAACGGCGTGGAGACAGACAGACAGACAGACAGACAGACAGACAGACAGACAGACAGACAGACAGACAGACAGACAGACAGACAGACAGACGGACTGAGCTTCACCCCATTCATCATCAGTCACTACGTAGATATGCTGTGAATTTTCGGGTTCGCATAATGGAGACACGTCCGAGTAAGAACGATGGTTCACACACTCTTGAACTCTAAGAGGCCCTGCTCAGCAGCCTATACCCGAGCGTTTGGCAAAACACAAACAGTCACATCCTTGCTGCTGCTATGTCTCAAGAAATTCCAGCCAAAGGTTGGGGGCGACTGGATATGCATTACGTGATTGACCGATTATTTTTAATAAAGATTTTTTTCTCTCTCTCTCTGTCTTCCTCTCCATCAACAACTCATAAGGGTACAATAAGCAGATATGGCACGTTGCTTTTCTATGACGTGATTTCTGTTTTGTTAAAAACCGTCTCAGATTCCCCACGCGAAATGCGCTTAGAATCAACCACTCAGTAAACTGTAGATCTTGTACGAGTATTTTTTTGCTGATTAATGTTCATCTCGTGAAATATTTCTGAGCCCGGCGCACTTCGTCAACTCGGTGCATCAGTCATTACAAACTTAAAGTTTAAGTATTGTTCACTGACTGCACTTGCGACAAAACATCACGTTTCCAATGAACAGATAAAGCTCTTAATTCTCTAAAATCCTTTTAACCTCTAAACAGGCCATGATGAAACACGCCTACGTAAAAGCGGAAAAGGCTAAAGGTTAAAGTCTCGTTTTTCTTTAGTTACAACTTTAATGAAAATCAACAAACAGTTAGGTTAAGGTTGATAGGGTGGAGGCTATTTGTATTTTTCTGGCTGTATTTAATTGGTATATAGATATACAGAAAAAAGGGAACAAAAAATAACATGCCGGCTGGCAGAGACCTTACCTGCAAACTCTAGTTAACACGTCCGGTAATCTACCCACTTAGCTGCAGTGGCATTAATCAACTCGTTCAATTTCAATACCTGTGCTTACAAACCTTCCCCGCCACTCATAGTTATAACGCCGAGTGTAGAACAATCTTTTTGTCGGCTGGTACTACGTAGGCCATAAACTCTATACATGCTGGCCACAGCCTAATAAGCTCTCACACATTATCTGAAGACTTCCATCCTGCATAAATGAGACCAGGAATTTGTCTGGCCGTTCGGGCACAAATAGCAATATTTGTTAGTTTACGAGCTTCGTGAAACCTTATCTCGAATTATCGAGTTTTAACCCCAGTGATAAATGTTATTTTATTAACACGCTTCTAGTCGTTGCAGTTATGTCCTCTAGCCTGCTCTTAGAGGTTGTTTGCAAGTTTCACTTTCAGTAAAATTTAGCCTATACTTAAAGATACTGATCTCATACTGCAATTTAGATATACGCAGAACGGCATGTTACCTAACACTGACTCCTATTAGTGTCACAACAAGTTATACAAATTTAAAAGCTGAAAATCACGATGAGGGGTGCATGTGCACACCTTACTATACTAGTATACTCACTGGAACATGATGTTAGCGTAGGCGACTGTACTGAAGCTGCGACCAAGTTCGAGCACACTAGCGCGATGGATAACACAAAGAACAACATATTCGGCTTTCTATCAGCAAGCACTGCTTTGCTTAAAAGCCGAGAAAACAGGCAAACACTTTCAGTTCTCAGTAAAGTTGGTATTTGAGTGGTTAATTTATACCTGTGCTGTAGAATATTAATGAGCAACAAAAGCTACACGTGCAAGAGCAGCGGCGAGTATTGACTCGTTCATTTTCCGGTCTCTTGCACTTTCCCGGCACATGAGAATAATTTTTCACTTAACTATCACCAAATAGAACACGAAGTTTACAATGTGCAGTGACGTGTCTCGACGAAATGGCTTGAAAATGCATCCGGCCTCGTGTGTGCTGTCGCCATTAAAAGTTCGTAGACTTCAGAAAAAGCTTTAATATTCACCTACAATGAAATAGTGTTTCTGTCTACCTGTTAGTCGAGTCTTGTCACTGTTCCTGTGACAAAATCTCTCCAATATATATATATATATATATATATATATATATATATATATATGTATGTATATATATATATATATACATATATATATATATATATATATATATATATATATATATATATATATATATATTTATATATAGATATATATAAAGCTAAATCATCAGTATTTCTACATGATCCGCCAGTGTTACCTCAATACGAAGGCATAACATAATAAAATAACTGACGCGATCCTTCAGCATTCGACATTGTTATCTATATACAATTCTTGAATGAACATCTTTTCAACTATGGCAAAGTTTCTCCTTGGCTTGGGGTCACAATTCATAAGTTTTATTGCTTGAATGCGTAACCTTCTTGATTGTTTTGCTGTAAATCACTACTAAACACTTAAGCAGCTTGGTTGAATAGTATGATTGCTGTGATGGAAGCCTAAATTTGTAATCATGTACAAAACATCATAAATACCACAGGAACGGTAATAATGAACGGCATAATAAAAAAATGTAGTATCAGAGGTTATACGTCCCAAGATTAAGATATCAATACGAGCCACGTTGTAGTGGAAGGCTCCGGAAGTTTCGACTATCTGGTGTTCTCTAACGTGCATTGACATCACACGTAATACGGTCCTCTACCATTTTGCTTCGATCAAACTGTGACCGCCGCGAGCGCGATCAAACCCGTGACCTTCAGTCAGCAGCCGAGCACCTTAGCCACCACTCCAAAGCGGCGGACAGGCAAAATATCGGAAAAAAACACAGAGGATGCAAGGAGTTCCAAGATAATAAAAAGGATTCTGTCTGAGCAATGAGAAAATTGTCCTTGTGCTAACTTCAAATCTACATTGAATCGAGTTCTCAATCCGACAGACAACTAAGTGGGTAACCCCATCGGCTGCTATAGTTTGTAGTTTCGTCACACAAATATTTCCAGATAAGCCATGTCATCAACTTTTCAGCGTCAGTACTTATGGCCCTCTATATATTAGTTATGTATGTATCTGAATAGCTACCCATCTCTAGACTAATAGTGCCAATAAAAGCCAGATCGGCACTGGTTTTTCCATGCAAGCTTCATGACGCATATCTAAATTGTACCTGAAAGTTCAGGTAAGCGCACACTATATTCATCGTTGTTCATTCTTTATATCTAGCTCAACTGCGGTAGTCTATGGCTAAGGTACTCGGCTACTGACCTGCAGGTCGGGGGATTAAATCCCGGCTGTGGCGGCTCCATTTCCAATGGAGGCGGAAATGTCGTAGGCCCATGAGCTCATATTTGGGTGCACGTTAATGAACCCCAGGTGGTCAAAATTTTCTGGCGCCCTCCACTACGGCGTCTCTCATAATCATATGATGGCTTTGGGACGTTAAACCCCACAAATAAATCAATCAATCTTTCACTTAGAGTAAGTGATCAACTGTTATAAATTTAATTTTGTGCGCATCAAATGTCATGCGTTGCTTTTTCTTGGGTGATACAAGCAACAAAGTGTGGTCATAAACGTTATGCTGGAAGTCAGCACTTGTATTTTGTGTCCTGCTTTGATGTTCTCGTTAATCCAGCGCAATCTTTTCTCCTCATCAATGTGTACCAACGAGCAAAAAGTTCAACAGCAATTGTGAGGTTTCTTACTGATATCAAGCGCTGTCTTATTATCGCATGTAGGCCAAGACACTGAAAAGTTCATGAACATAACTTTTTTCAATTGTTCGTGTTGGGCTCTGGCTAAAATTATTTTATAGTCCCCTCTTACCTTTGTCGACGCAGCACGCTACCAAGAACGTGACCGCTTTGTGGCCGATGTCGTAGACCACACTCAACAATATAAAAACAGCGCGTCAATTATCACACGGAACGTAGAAAAGTCAGAGGAAGTGGCTATCGCGATGGCCATAGCCCACACTAATGGCTCATGTGTAATCAGCGACTCGCAGACAGCCGTTCGAAACTACGCCAGCGGCAGAATCCTCCCCCGAAGCATTGCGGATTCTTAGTGCAGGCGAAATCCACGAGGAGGACAAATACGTGCAAGTCCTTTGGTTCCCTGCCCACACACCACTAGGTAACCCGGAGGACAGTCCGAATGAAGTGGCGCACAACGTGGCTTGAGGTCTTACGTTCCGAGTCGCGTCAGACGAAGCGGCCCCCCGAACGGACTTTTCTGCACCGGTGTGGGAATGGGATGATCGGCTCATTAAATTTAATGACATGACAACACTATCCACTGCAAAGGCGGGAGTACCCTCCGCCTCACCCCAAGCTAAATCGGGCCCAGTCCGTTCAGTGGCGGCCTGCTACAAACACGCGCACACAAGAACCCCGTCATCATGCATCACATATATCTCGGTGTCTATAGCCCAAATCTATACCAGTACTGTACCACTGGAGCCACTCTTGACAATATTCTAAGGGAATGTCCAGCATTAGTCAGAAATTCCGGGGTGGCGGCCTCCAATGAAGACCTTCGGGCGCCTTCGCGGACTACGCTGCTCAGTTTGAGCCTGGACAAGCAACTTTGGGAAATCCAGAGGCCAAGGAAGCTGCCGGGAGACACGTCCTCTCCATTATCTCGTAGGTGGGAGCTCCGCCCAGCAATTCGCCGAAAATAATAAAGTCTACCTCTCTCTCTCCTCTTTTACAGCATTCTCACGCATAACCTTTCAGGTTATTGTAAATAAAACAATAAATATAAAAAGGGCGCTTGTACTGTCAAGAAATTGTGCAGGATCTTTATTTATTGTCAGGTAATTACATACTTTTGTAGGGGTAAAGCACCTTAAGCCTTGGGCCTTGCGTCCTCGATGTATGTAGTAGTAGTAGGCAGCCAACTTTTGTTTAGTCCTTGGATTGTCCGCTGGATGGCGGTACTTGTATATGATGAATGTATGATGAGAAGATGCGAGATGGTGGTACTAGGAGTGTTTACTAGATGTAATGATGGACGGACCGGACAGACACACAGACAGATGTACATATGGACAGGAGGGAGCAAGGGATGACGGGCTATAGGCAATGTATCTAATACTGTACTTTCGTGTCACGGGTGTAAATTACGTCATTTTATATAAACAGTGTACACGTATATATGCAGCACAATTCCTCAAGTAAAAGTGCTTTTCGTCCTGTGAGCATTATACCTCTAATTTTTCTGAAATGAGGGTTTGCGAATATTCAAAACTTTTGCCTAACAATTCCAATAACGTTGCATTCAATGCTTACTCGAATCGCACAGTGTATATTCAAAACACCGAATATCTTTCAATAATCAGCACCGACAGGAAACCGTGAAAGCAACAAAATGCCGGCGCTTCCAGACGTCATTTTTGTCGCTTTCGTCATTGAATTTCCACATGTGCAGCGCCGGATTTTACGACCATCGACGTCCTAATAAACACCGGATGAAGCTATTCTTTGTTTAGAGCACCAGTGTCACCGATGAGAAAGCCTCATTAATCTAAGTTTATCACCATGAGATCGCTGTTTCTGATAAGTGATATGTACGTTTTAACATTTCAGAAGATTCGAATTAATTACTGCCATCTAATTCAGAAAACTAACGTATTACGGAATTCTGGGGAGTTTGTTCTCAGCATGATTCAAAATTACTTCACCTCGACATTACAATGCACAAGTTATAACGGGTTATATTCACAGATGAAAGAAATAACTCTTGTGGTCCCAGAAGGAACATTATTAGGCCCTCTTTTTTTCTAATATATATAAACGACATACCCCTTACTCCAAATGTAGTTTTGTATGCTGACGACACAAGTTTATTTTTTAGTAACAGTCTAGGTGGGCTGAAATCCACAGCTAATAATTGAGTGAATCAATTTTATAATTGATTCTCTGCAAACCAATTATAGCTGAATGTCAGTAAAACCAAATATGTTGTTTTAAGCCTGTAAATAAACTGTATATGGCAGTCTTGTTTGTGTAAAGTTTAATAACGCTGTAATGAAACAGACTTCAGTTTTTAAACTTCTCGGAGTTCTCGTTGATGAAAACCTCAGTTTCACAAAACATATCGTGAAGGTTCATTCCACCATCTGTAAGTCAACTGGTAGATTGTTTAGGATCAAGCACTTTGTTGCCGTTTGGTTAACACATCGCTTGTATCACGCAACAATTCAATAGTTACTGCCTGATATGGGGAACCACATGCCAATCAAACCTGAATAGGCTCATAAATCTTCAGAAACGAACTGTTCACTTAATATAAAGCCTTGGATATCGTGATCATGTGGCCAATGTATTTTTAAAACATCGTCTTCTAAAACTTACTGATCTATAATATCTTATGCTCGCAATATACATACAAGGTTAACTCGAGAAAAATGCCATCTTTTTTTTTCTAAAAGTACCTTTCAACTAACCATCAATGCAATTTTAGGCACGATAAGTTTAAAGTTCTCTTTTGTAGAACATTATACGGCACTAAACAACTTACATACCTAATCCTAGCCTTTATAAATGCACATCCCAGTACTATCAGTGTTGCTTGAAACTACGTGCCTTTTAGTTACTTTTAAAATACCATGAATAGGTACTTCCTTTATGTTAGTGACTGAATATATTACTAGGTCTCTTCTTTCGGACGTATTGGTTTGGTTCAGTTTTGTATGCTTAACTATCCTTTTAGGTTGCTACTCTGTCAGTGCCACTTTGTGCTTGTATATATTTCTTTTTTGTTATTACAATTTTTATTGGCGTATACAAAATATTTGTTTCTGAAATGTGTTAGTTTCCTTTCTGTCATTTCCATGTAACATAGTTATGTTTGTTACTCTATTGAACAAACTTTGAGTATTTTTGGTGTTCTATGCCACCGCTTGCTGCCACACTATTGGAGCAATGTACGGGTGGCAAGGTCTCAATAAGGCAGACAATGTTCTCCCTTTCGCCTTGCCATTCAAGACTCACTCTGTGTCTGAAATAAATCACTTATTAGTATTGTTATAAAACCACCATATCACTATGAGAGACGCAGTAGTGGAGGGCTCCGGAAATTTCGACCATCTGGGGTTCTTAAACATGCACCCATATCTGAGTACACAGGCTTACAGCATTTTCGCCTCCATCGAAAATGCCGCCGCCGCAGCCAGAATTCGATCCCGTGACCAGCGGGTCAGCAGCCGAGTACCTTAGCCACTAGACCACCGTGGTGGGGCAGGTTGCTGTTTTTGTTGATCTCATTTGTGAGTCGTGACAAAACACCACGACATAAAGTAGACAGTACATCAAGTATCAATTTGCTTCGTTTTGCATTTCCAGTGATATTGGCACTTGCGTGGTCTTTTCTGTAAATTTACTTATGTGTTATTACCATGTGAGGTTTAATGGTGCAAAGTTTTTCTTCTGATGCGACTGCTGTCCAACGACCCGTTCTGACATTTATCTTGTATAAAGTGATCATGGGTACACTGGCAGAACAGCTTCAGAAGAGTTATTACTTTACACGCTTACTTCTACAGCTAAAGGCGCAAAAGTTGAGTTCACGTAAATTGTTCTTTCAAATGCGTAATTCAACGCTGACTACTTTATTTTGCTGCTGAATCTCACGCTGCGTTGAACGATTTATCAATTTCATTCCATATTGTGCTCTACAGTGTGTCTGCGTGTTCACTTCACCGATGAGCTAACTTTGTCTTACTTTCATTCACAGCCTGGGTACTAAATACCACCATCAATGCTGCAGTATTTGCTGTGTTGCTGCCTACAGTTACAAACATTTCGAAGGCTCTAGAGGGCACAATATATGTGAGCATGCATCACCTTGCGGAATTGCAATTTACGCCTTTTGTAAGTAATAGTAATGTTCAATTCTTGAAGTCTGCGCATAGTTGTTTCGAATAAAATATGTATGATTCAAACACTAGAATGAAAATAGTGACCTATACTATTCGACAGTGATCTGCACGTTGCAGTGAAAGGTTGCGTGAGAGACTGTTGTAGTCGATAAGAGCCGAGTATTTCCGATGTGAGACTGCGAATACATGTACTTTCCCTCTGAGTGCTACCTCACTTATTGGCTTGCGTATGAGTTTCTGTCGTTTCTTCTTCAAGTCTAGGCGAATCCGAGACCTCACCCTTTTATGGTTACTACACCTTACCTCCCCAAGCACTTCCACATGCTGCACTGTGCCTGGCTTTGCACTCGGTATGAAGTCTATTTCGTTCTTACTTTCAGAATTAGGGCTCCTTCATTTTCACCTATGGTTCACTCGTTTTCGGTACAAAGTGTTGAATATCTGTAAATAATGCGTTCTGTGAATTCTTCCAATAACTTCCCTCTGGCATTTCTAGTACCGGTACCATAATCCCCAACTGCGTGGTCTCCAGCCTGCTTCTTCCCTACCTTGGCGTTGAAGTCGCCCATCAGTATGGTATACGGTGTTTTTACTTTACTGATTGCCGATTCCACATCTTCATTGAAACTTTCAACTAAAACGTTGGATGTAGGCGCCTAGCCTTGTACCACCCTCATCTTTTATATCTTATTAGGCTTAATTAACAAATCATTCCACCCTTTCGTTAATCGTATAATATTCCTCTATGTTACCAGTTATATTTTTGTGGATAAGGAACCCCACACCCCGTCTTATGTGAGCCAAGCCACGAGAGCAAGGGACATGCCCATTTTGTGTAGCACTGCATAGGCCTCATCTGTATTCCTAACCTTAATGAGCCCTACTACATCCCACTTAACACCATCTAGATTCTCGAATGGGACAGCTAGACTTGCCTCGCTGGATAAAGTTCTAGCGTTGAACGTTGCCAAGTTCAGGTTCCAATTGTGGCCTGTACGGACCCAGAGATTCCCAGCACCCTCTGCTGCGTTGCAGATCTTACCGCTGCCGTGGTCAGCTGCTTCGAAGCTGCAGGGGACTGAGGGCCGTGGACTATTTAACGTATCCATGAGCTAAGTAGTGATCATATACTGCACCATTGTGCAGTATATCCTTCCTATGTTGAGGGATTGTGTTACCGGCGATAGTCACCGGCAAAGCCCTGCCCCCGGCGCTTTCATGCAATCCCAGCAGCACGCGGATAACTTATTTTTAATTCGGTAGGGCATTGCGCAGCACCGAAATTAGAACCAGGATCTCTTGTATGTGAGGCTTATACTCTAATCTCTACGCCATCGCGAGCTATAATGTATTTACTGTGTACTAAACATCGCATCGAATGCCGTCAATGTGTGCACAACGTGAGTCACAGACACTGGCATGAATATTGTGTAGCGCATATCATTCACGTCAGGGCGAGGTCTTAGTTCCCGGTCGGCTACTTTGTCCATCGATATCTACTGCAAAACTTACCACAATGAATAGCGCGTCTATGCGAAAGCCCCGCCGTGGTGGTCTAGTGGCTAAGGTACTCGGCTGCTGACCCGCAGGTCGCGGGTTCAAATCCCGGCTGCGGCGGCTGCATATGCAAAAATATGGTCTCTGCGGACATGGCATATACTTAATACGCAATTGAACTAACATAGCACACGACTTCGGAGTAAGAGAAATATTTCACATCGCGTAACTTTAATGTGATGCCCGTCAGGACATACATTAGTGTTTTGGGGGCCGTTTGATCGACCCTTTTTATACCAAAGTTACACCGTTCATGCATGATCAACATGTTTTCTGAGTTGTGACATAAGTATAGCATGCATTTGCCATTCGTCGAGACATGAATAGCATGATAAGCGTGCCCCATGCGCTATGACATATATGAAAAGGTAAAATTGTTCTTAATGTGCTGTAAACTGAAACATGCATTGAGTGATGAGTGCACATGAGGAAAGGAGCAACAGGCCGTGTCAGCAATTTACATGACATTTGAATACCAATTAAGCAATCGTCCCCTTCTCCCAAAAATTACAATGGCTTGATCTGTCGCCCTGACCCCACACACTCACGCATGCCACAGTGCTTCCATCTTTGTTTTCTTTTTTGTTCTAAGCAATGCGGTGACGAGGCAGCATTAGCCAGGAAGCTTCAGAGTCACTCCAGAGTTAGAATAACGTTTCTGGTTGGCAGCACAAGCACTCCATTTGTCTGGTACGCGACATTACGTAATATTATCCTACGAAACTTAAAAATATTGACGTATAGATATACCTTATTGTGATAAGTGGGGACACTACTAGTCATTGAAGAACAGACAAATGCCGTCCTTGCTCAGTCTATGATCATTCGGTGCTAGCAGGTTATCGCTAAACAATACTAACACATCCTAGCGTCTACGCTGCTTTCCACTGCGTTCGTGTTCCCGAAACGTCGTCAATAATGGCGTCGGCGCAATACATATTCTGTGCTACAGATCCAGGACCTGTGATATACCAGAAGGCAATACAAAATGTTGTACTGAGATCTCTTCCAGCTTGCCAAAGCAACGTCAAGGCAAACAAGGAAGCATGCAAACAACGAAAACAACTCTAAGGTTCAAATTTATGTAATTTTATTTATTAACAACTCCCTGCATACCCAGTAAGGGCTGATATAAGAGAAGAATAAGAATACAATATTAACAAATATAAAAAGGGGGGAAAGAGAAATGAACATGTTAAGTTTGAGCAAGAACACTATTTGCTAACAAGATGAAAAAAATGGTGCGTACATGAACAGTCCGAAACCTAAAATAACAAAGACTAATGTGAACAGACGACACTATTAAAAGTGCAAATAAAAGATGACCAGTTTATTATATTATCCAAAAGGTGCACTAAAAGCAACGACGTAATCAAGAAGTTATTGCATCAATAGCGCATGAATTAGCCACGGCTGAGTTTTCAGCAAGTAGTGGCACAGAAAAAAAACAGTATATTTAAAAACGTTATTTCTCGTTAGATAAGGCGTTAAGGATGCTGCATGGTGACGTCTCGTTCTGGCGTACGACAAGCGGCTTCATACTGGTACTTGTACAACGCACGTGACATGGTAATGCCTTTATTACCCTTTCGATGCAATAGCCTTCAAAAGTCCGCCTTTCCTACGCATTAAAACAAGCTTTATTATAATTATTTCTGCTCATATGATCTACTTGAAAAAACCACAACGTGTAGATCGTAGATATTCGCAATAACTCAGAGGAACTCACACGGCCTCCCACTGACCGTGCGGTCTTCACAGCGGAATGCCTTGCGAAAACGCGCCGTCTTTGCGACCAGGTCGCAGAGCTCTGCACGTTCTTTGTCTCCGCAGAAATGGCTACACAAACTCACGAAGAACGTTTGGTCTTCACTCATTGACTCCAGGAATCGGAGCTTGGAATAGTTCTGTGTAGCGGAGGTGCTGTCCTCGAAAGCCCGTAGAGTCACGTTCAGGGCGAAGACCTCCACTAGTGCTCGCTTCTCGCGTCTGGTCTTCGCATCATAGAGCGAGCACTTGAGCTTCTGAGCCCATCGAGAATCTGGCTGCCCCTTGCCGTCGAGCGTTCTTCCGTGACTGTCGAGTGCACGAACCAGGCTACGTGCAATTTCAAAACCCAGGCCGCTGAACATCATGAGACTGGAGCCATGCCTGCATGCAAAGCCCGCAAGATGAACACGTCATCAGTGCTGTACAGCCAGCGGCAGAAAAGGAGTGGAAGTCAAGTTAGAGCAAATGTTTGGGCAAGTTGTTCCACAGTTATGAAAGAATTTCACAGCGGACAAAGACAGGCAATCCAGTTAAGTGCATTTACTGCTCTTAGGTCATACTCAACGCTGTGTATGTGTGCCTTCCTGGCTGCTACGTTTTCTTGAATGGTTAAAACCTCTCATTGGCAGTCTAGTAAAGACCTTTAATTTAATATTACAACGTGAACGTTTCAGGCTTTCATCAGCACCAAAGTGCATTCCCGCTTCAAATGTTATAAAAAATCGGCTGTTCCCACATACCTCGGAATCGTCGTTATGCGAAGCATGTGGAGGGAAGGTGACCATGTTGCAATCTTCTTATTGAGTGACACATCAAGAAATGACGCTGAACATATGTACAAACCTTGCATGCACAGACATATGTAGAAGAGTTGCATATGTTTATATAACCAGTCGTTTGTACTTGCGCAACGATGCCAACTGGAACATGTGCACTAGCAACACCAGAAGCTGATTTAAAGCGCTCATGCTCGCGACTATGCGACCCTGAGCACTTACATAAATCAATTTCAGCGCATGGCACATAGCCATGCAAACCCGACGTGGCGGCTGTATTAATGGAGTGCATATGTACTGAGTTTAAAATTTGGTAGGCAGCACTGCAACAACTATCGACGTTTCACGAAGATTAGCGTGTACTTGAAAAGTAGTTCCGAGACCTGGTGAAGCTTTGTGGTAGAATGCTTCATTGCCACGCAGAATGCTTGGGTTTGATTCCAGTTGGGACCCTGACATTTATTCTTTGCATTCGTCAAGTCGACACTACCGATGTCGGGTATTTCTTAACGCTCACGCGTTAAAATTGTTGATGTGTGTTATCGTCGTTCCTGGGTAGATACTAAGTGGCAATCACCTGCGGCACATACCTTCATACCAGCGGAACGTACCTGCCCATGGGTATGTGCCAATGTTTTGCGGGAAGTGTTTGACAACGTACGCTACAAGATTGTGACATTATTCATGTCTTGACCAGTACATCATATTCGCCAAGTCATGTTAACTTGCTAATTTTTCTTCACGGCAAGTGAAAGGTGTGCACGACCTCGAGAGCACCCAAACGTAACCGGCTACACAGATAGATAGATACGCTCAAAGTCGCCGAAGCTCGCTAAAAAATGCTTCGCATTTAAAAATATGCCATAATGGTACGCTTTTTGATGTACAGATAAGTAGGCGTTATAGGACAATTTCAGTATGCTTTCTCCATCGTAAATATTTACAGTTCAGTTGAATACCATTACTGAAGTGTTTCTGCATTTCCTCTCCATCTGAATGCTGTCGCGGTAGCCAGATATCTATCCCAAGTTTTTGTACTTAGCTTCGTGACATCAGAGCGACCAAGCTACGCCACCGCAGATATAATCCATGTCATCAGTAATCATCTAGTGCACTTCCCTCTAGTTCTAGCCTACTTTCTTTCCTTATGTGTGACCTTCGGATCCGAAGGTCACAGACGGCAAGTTGTCTTTTCGCCCACTTCACTTACTTCACGTCTATATCCAGAATATTCACGATACACTTAGAACAGTACAGTCAACGTTCCCCATGCCTTCGTTGGCTTCATCGTCTGCTGGTTTTCCTTGAAGATACAACTAGAGTATGGCGCATTCCAAGTGTTAAAAGATTCTGCACGCAGAAGTTTGGACTACCTCAAAAACCTCAATCTAAGAGTACCTCAAACTAAAAGCACGAGCCTCTTTTACATTGCACCACTCTGCCACATTCTTCTGTAATTCTTTGGCTCTGGAGCATGAGAGAGAGACAGGGAGAGTAGAGAGAAGAGCAGGGGCATCCATATTGCCGGATGTGTAGAGCTCGGGTCGCATTCTGCTTGTTCGCGACCGGTCTCAGCTCATCCTCGAGATGGGAGCTGGCCGAGGCTCTCTCCTAAAGCTCATTGGTTCAGAAGCGCCTCGATCACCCCGCCGCGGTGGTCTAGTGACTAAGGTACTCGGCTGCTGACCCGCAGGTCGCGGGTTCAAATCCCGGCTGCGGCGGCTGCATTTCAGATGGAGGCGGAAATGTTGTAGGCCCGTGTGCTCAGATTTGGGTGCACGTTAAAGAACCCCAGGTGGTCGAAATTTCCGGAGCCCTCCACTACGGCGTCTCTCATAATCATAAGGTGGTTTTGGGACGTTGAACCCCACAAATCAAAGCAGTCATCATAGAAGTGCCTCGATCATTGCACTCATCAGCCTTAAGGCATGCATGGTTGAGGCGTTCAGTGCAGATCGCCTTCATTTTTCTTTAGCACATCATAAAGGGACACTAAAGGAAAGTATACGTCGGTATTGATTGCTGAAATAGCGGTCCAGAAACTTCGTGGTGCTACTTTTGTGTCGAGGTAGTGATTCTTCTGAAATAAAATCACAGTTTAGCTCCGCATCGCGTGATAATACTTTGAATGTCCCACCGAAAACGATCTGTTTCACGTCACTGATGCCATGTCCAATGTGACCCGCCTTTACTACATTAAAACCAACACTAGAGCAACAGTAGCGGGAGCCACAGCAGCAACCACGGCAATTGAACAATTTTCTACCATGGCCTCTGTGATGGCCAGCGCACGGCGTGTTTTGCTTCATTCAATTGAACACTGCTAGATGGCACCGCCTATCTAGCATAACCAGGCAAAAACAAAACATTTAACCGCTCGCGCGAATCCCCATAGTAACGCCAGGCGGCTCTATTTTCGATAAAGCAAACAGAAATGGACAAGCAGCATTTTACTATGTCTTTTTTATGCACAGAAGATTCTTTTTATTGCAGCTAGTTTGATTACTAGTGAATGATAGTAGTCGGATGATCTGACGTCCTCGGGATTATTTTCAAACTATCCCACTCATGGGGCCAGTCGTGTGGCACGTTTAGCTTAATTTCTCGGTAAGTAGGGCACTGCAGTTTAAAATGTTGCCGTTTTAAACGTTGTCTGACAGTGAGCTTTCACTCTTACATAATTGTTATTTGCCTTTAGTGTCTTTTTAACATCTTCGAAAGCCAACTGTTGTACTGTTGGTAATCCCACTCACCTTCTATAGGAAGGTGCAAGGAGGGCCCACACACCGACTTCAAGGTAATTTTGGCTGTACAGGTAGCGGACGCTACGAGTAAACCAGCGGACGCGCCTCGTGAAAGGCTGGAGAAGTAGCGGTTGGCCCTCGACTCCTGCAACACTTTCATCGTTTGAAGCCGCAGAGAAAACAGCGATGTGCCTTCTGCGGGAAACGCTGTGGTGATCTCGTTGAGCATCTGTCTGCTGAAGAATGGTTCGGGAGGCCAAAGAGAAATGCCTAGCTCGTCGGCTATCTTGGCTTCCGCCCTAAGCCTTGTCAACGGAGTGATACTATTAGTATTTGTAATGACAACGCGCAGGGCGTTAAGTAATAGAATCCAATATGGCTTTCACGTCGGCCCATTGCGATGCGTTGAACAGTTTGGACATATAAACAGCGACAATAGCGAGACCGTGCATTTCGTGAACAGCCAAGAAGCACAGAGTCCTGGAGCTCAATGTTTCAGGGTTTCCATGCCCAGAATAGAACGTGTCGAAGCTGGCACCCATCGTCCACCCGTAGATGTAAGCGAACATCCACCCCGTCACATTTAGAGCTACTTCATACGGTAGATCTTCGAGCATGGTGAAAGCATCGTTGATTGTCGCCTTGTTAAAGGCGAGTATTTTAGTTTCATTCGAAAGAGTCATGCCGAAAGTGCCTTGAAGTGAGTTCCGCAATGCGGCCAGCCACTGGTCAGAACCCACACTCCGAGACAGGACATGGACTTATGCGATGGGCAGAATTACGTCTACTTCATCTGCTTCTTCACCCTCCGGATCCCGTTGAAATGACAAAGTGTTCCGCACAATTCCTTCATCGAGACGCAGGTCGGTCAGTTCTGTTTTTTCTGAGCGTCACGGTGCCTCCAGAAAGGAAAGACGCCATCTGGTGGAGTAAGCATAAAATATTTCTGGTTAAATTGTGAGTGAAGAGTGTATTGGCACAACAAAATAACACGTTTCAAGAGACTGTTGTAATGCATTGAGAGTGTTTACGAAAGCATGGCTTCTAAGATGTACTAAATCGAGAATTTCAACATACGCTATATAGTACGGGCAAAACAATAAGTGCAGAAAAATGCAGTAGCCTTAATATTGAGCTTCTTTTTTTTTTACTTCATCGTTGGCGCTTAGGAAAGTTAGGGCTTTTAAGCAGGCTCTGTGGAGTTACTAAACATTGTAGAGCAGCACAGTTTTATTGCAATAAATATCCGATGTACAGGACTCTTGCGTGCTTTCGATCAAAAAACTTTGTCGTTATCACAGCTTCTTGGGTCAATTGTACGTCCTGTGAATGCCAGCGGACACTTTAAATCCACAAAGGTGACTCAGAACTCCGCCAAACAAATTAATGGCAGCAATGAGTCTTCGTCTCTTGCACATGGCATTGCGTTATGCTAAATATATACTGGCGTTGCGTCATGTAAATAACGCAATGCGTTTCCAAACTTGTAAACTCAAAATCTGAAAGCTTTTTCCACTTTTGAGCATAACAACTGTCTGAAGTTTTATTCTGTTAATACTAGTTTTTTTTTGTTCAACAACAGTAACATAATCGGTGAAAAACATGAAAACGGGGTGTGTCTCACGAGCCAGCATTTTGATAACGTGCCTTGCTTATATGAATGCCCTTTTGAGTGATGCCCTTGTAAGGGCAGGACTACTTCTCTAGTCGTTCCAGCTTTTTTCACCTGCTCATGCTTTCATTTTCCCCCAGAACCTCTGCTTTAAAGATATTTTTACATAACCACCACTCTCAGCTTTCTGAGAAAACAAAAAGCTGAAAGCTGAATAATTATTGAGGCCGGCTTCACTATCACTTCAACATTATTTATAAGTTTATTCAAACTGTTTATAGTACTCTGATGCTATAGGTACGGTTATCTGGTAATAATTTGTGTTTAGCGCAAGAAATGGAAGTTATAGACACAAATGATTCATTCACAAGAGGTACAGGTGGATGCAATAATCCTCTGAAACATCATCAAAAAATAGCAGCATTTTGAGAGTCTTAATAGGCTGCCCAATTTCGGCGTGAGTGTGGTATTCGCTACCCCACACTATAGTTCCAATACAGTCTCTATATTTTTTAATTCTCGCTGGTATATTTGTTACCAATGAATCCTAATGTGAAAAGAAAACACGTTTGTAAAGAAATTTATCCAATGAGCTAAAACAACCTGAATGAACGAACCCAAGGCGTTCACTCTATTCTTTGCATGAAATTAAACAAAGGTGGTGAACTACACTCGCGACTATACCACACCCGGCTCACTGATGGTCCCACCTGGAGCTTTTTATAGCCCATCCCATTCGCTCCATTGTGCTCCAGACTACTTTTTTTAAATAACCTAGCAGGCTAATAATGTATGTTCAACTATAGAACTTGCTTGATTTTCTTTTGTTCATGACTACTTTGCTCTTTGCTGAGTTTTTCAAGCATAAATAAGTAATGCTCTACCTAATTTTCCTTTTTTTATTCACAACGCAAGTAGCAACATAACTTTGCTGATTGTCTGTAAGCGTGCAAACCATAGAAAAAATAAAATTCACGCATCAGCATCTTAACAAAACATTACCTATGAACTTAAAATTCATTCATTTTACTTTTATGAGAACTGATTAGGAACTCCAATGCAGTGGACTACCTGCTTTCGGACAACGCCTCCCTTATTTCTTTCAGTGCCAGTGCAAAAGCGCGAATATCGACGGAGCCGTCAGTCCGCCTTTATACATGGAATGGTCGTGATGCGAAGCTGGATGAGGGGTCGCGCTAGGGAGCCTGCATGACCACCTGTTTCATGTAGGCTCCCAAGGTCGCACTGCTTGCGTCACACGTGCTTCCGAGCACTTTCTCATGGAGAGGCGACAGACGTGCTTCTCATCACAATATCGTACGCCTGTCAGATTTGTTCCTCCGTGCTCCTTCTTTTTTGCTTGAAGCAACGCCGTCACCGCATCATGGCGCAGCGCATGTAGTAGCGTTTCAGTGACGCTTCCCCATTGATTGCCCGCATAGCGCCCCGAATGGTGACATGCTAACTCAAAACCGTATATTTTACAGAGTCATCGTGACCGCCAACATAGTGAGCAAGAGGAATGCAAGACGCCATCCCATGGATTTCTACACAACTGAGTGAATGATTTCCGTCGAGAGGCATTGCATGAGAGGGCTCCTTCCCCCATTACAGCAAAGCAGACGCGAAGCCTATGTGATGGGTAAGAGCATGGAAGGGGCTAGTGCAGAAGGTGGTGAACGGCTGAATTCGGCGCATCTTTCTGGCATGGATGAAATAGAGGAGGCATTGTCTCGGATCACCAAAGGTATGGTCGCTATTCTATTATTAACTTGGTATTTAAAAATAACATGAAATATAAGGCGCAAGAAAAATAAGCTTATGAAGAAGGTTCTGACACGAAAAATACCGTTTTATTTCTTCCGCACTGTTATTTTTTCGAAATACTTGTCTCCATACATATTAAAAAGCAAAGTTGTCCTAGGAAGAAAGACATCAAATTTAAAGCAGCAGTAGCAAAGATTAAGCTTAGCAAAACGTTCAAGCGCCAGCAGTCCTGCTACTCCAATCAAAGTGTCGAAAAGTCGATACATGGAGGACCGCGCACATTTCAGAATACCATGAGAAGCACTCGAGAGGTGAAGCAATGACCGAGGCCAGAAAAGCATGCGATCGTCGTCGTTCAACTCTGCTGAGGTACTTACACACGTTCACGTAATCAACCGCGCTTAAAACTTCCTGTTTCACGTCATTATGAGCACATGTATTATCCAGCGTACTCATATGCAAAGCAACTATGTTTCTGTAAAACGACCTGCTGTACAACTCCGTCGTATGCGTCATCTCCAAGGGACGAAAGCTGCGCCATGCGGAACACAGGCACAGGTCCTGGGTCGTCCAGGGTGACAATGAAGCTTTCTTCACGGTCCAAGTTCATAACGTTCACGTCGAACCAGAGAGATACTCGCCAGTTCAGGGACAAGTCCACCAGCATGGGAAAGATCGGGTTACCTGCGCAAGCGAATGCGCACCGGTGTGTTCTTTTTCTCCATTCTCAAAGCCGATACCTGTGATACGAAGCTTTGTTTGTCCTGAGCTGAACGTAAAATTTCACGACGGGGTTTGTCGTCTCAACACGCGAAAGTTGACACCAACTTGGTGCTTTGGATAAGGTTTTGATCTGTCAAATCGCCCTCCCATACGATACCACTGAAACTTTGTTTGCACATCTCGAGGTTTAGGTCTGCATGTCATATCGTGAGGTTCATTGAGCAGAAGCTGACTCATACATCTGTGACATCATGGTACCCAATGTACGGGTGCCTTTGCTTCCGCATTGGGCGGTTTGGCTACCTCTCAATAAAACTCCACTGCCGCTGATCAGCAGTTTCGAACGCTTCAGTGAGGCTGGTGACAAACCTCGTATTGGCACCTTTCGTCACTACAGCTTACCACCCACTGTCCAATGAACTTAACTCTACAGTACCTCAAAACAATCTCGCACGCTGCATAGATACCTAAGGGGACCTTCCAGAGGCCTGTCGCTTTGCTCGGCATAACAGGTGCACGCAAGGATATCTGGTCAGTTCCTTGCTAGCTCGTCTTCACCCAGCTATGCCCTTTGAACTTTCTCGCTAAGGTCTTTTTTGCGGAAGAAGTTCACATGTAGTTCCTCTACACTTTCAAAGCACCTGATTTAAGTCAGTTTTCATGCACTCAATACTTCTATCCACGTCTTCGTCTACAACTGCGCTGTGCGTAAGCTTTTGCAACTTCACGACACCAGCGCGATCTAGTTCTCGTGCGCTGGCCTGACTAGGCGTGACCATGGACGTGAGCTTTATTGGCTGATATAATATGTGTCAAGCCCGTCTATCCCATCCTAACCTTCTAAGGCCACTTTCCCAAGCCATTCCAAAGTCGTAAATTCAGTTTCAAGAGTAGCAAGTGTCCTGTCCTAGTCTTCATTGTTCCGTTTAAGTGTGCTACTGCACTGTACGGTATATTGATCAGTCACCAATAAGTCCAGCTCTCAACGTTACTGAACTTCATTTCACTGATTCCACTACGAGCCTTCCGAAACACCACGTGTCACTCTAAGTTCATGTCAGCCGTCCGGCTTGCTTCCAAACTTAGCGAGTGGAAACCACTGTAACTTGAGGTGCATTGCACATCAATAAAAAGAGTGGATGCTTGCCTCCTCACGAATGCGGGTGCTCTGTATGGCATGCTCTAGCACAGGCTAGTGTTCAAAAATGTTGAAACCAGTGACGCATACTGCTGATTTTCTTCACAGGTCCACATGCAGAGGTGCACCATGCGGCCTGCGAGTGCCTTCCGTCTCTGCTCACCGTAGATATATGAACGAACAAAAATGGGATACAAAAGGCCACTTATTATTAGTTACTGTATAAATTACAGGTTCCTTTCAGTTCAGCCTGTTACCTAAAAGGCCTCCTTCCTAGGTAGCTTTGCATAAAGGGGTGAAATTTTGAAGATGTTGAAATAAACGAGAAGCGTCGTTTTAGTGTTTCAAGCAATCAGCGATATAATCTTGAAAAGCATATGAAGCAGTATAGTTTATGCTATCCCATAACTCCTCCTTCTATTGCACCAAAGCCGCCGTATGCACGTAAAATTTAAAACATGACAAATATGCAAAATAATAATACCGTTAAAGGCCCCCATGGCCGAAAAATACATTAGTAAGCATTTGTAACCCGGGAACTAAGGCCCCGCCACGGTGGTCTAGTGGCTAAGGTACTCGGCTGCTGACCCGCAGGTCGCGGGATCAAATTCCGGCTGTGACGGCTGCATTTCCGATGGAGGCGGAAAAGTTGTAGGCCCGTGTACTCAGATTTGGGTGCACGTTAAAAAACCCCAGGTGGTCAAAATTTCCGGAGCCCTCCACTACGGCGTCTCTCATAATCATATGGTGGTTTTGGGACGTTAAACCCCACAAATCAATCAATCAACCCGGGAACTAAGAAATAAGTACTTGAACGCTTTCATGGTGTAGATTACTTCAAGTGATAACATGAACTTATTCCACTGTGTGATCTCAATACTGATTGTTTTGTCTTTAAACTTCTACTACGAGCTGTATTCGTAAAACTCGTACTCGTAAAAGTCCATGCACAATCGCTTATCCCCCGTTGCATTTTGCGTTCATTGCGTCTTGAACAGTCTGGATTCTTTGTCAATATTCTTATATAATAAGTATACCTTTCTTGAGACTCTTAAAATACTACTAATAAAAAATTATGCCAAGCAAATGCAACTGCCACGGCGAACGAGGCTGATACTGACCATTTTCTTGTTTTTTTCTATATTTTGATTTCTTGCCGTGTTGCTCTGCGTGCGTATTCAATAAGCCATAGATAGCTCGATGTATGCGTGCTTTTTTAGTGCACACATATGGATATTGCACAACATTGCAGCTGCTGGCACAAGCTCTCATCACTACTCGAGAGAAGAAAGAAAGTTGCGTTCAGATAAAATGTTTTTTGGAGTTTTCGTTATTCTTTTCACAAAACAGGCACGATAAGGCTTTCGCATAAAAGTTTTTGTGTCATTTATGAAACCGATTATAAAGACCTTTCTTGCGAATGAATTGTCCCAGGCAATAGGTTGCCTACAACCTAGTACTGTAACCCATCTTCTGGTAGCTCTGTAAACTCACGAGCCAATGGGCATCTGTGGAAGCCGGGCAGGCGCAAACACCGGGAGCAAAAGAACACAAAGCTTTCAGCCGCATGCCGCAAAGTGAATTGCTTCTGTTTGCTCTTTTGAGTACACTTCTAAAATGCTCAACCGCATCATATGCAAATTAATACTTGACGTTACAAGCATATGACAATTGTAGTGGTCAATGACTTTTCAAATACTGAATAACTACAACAATTTTTGCTAGGTCCCGTAACAATTACTCACTTTTCAATATGCGGTATCTATTTACTCTACTTGGTACCTGTAAGTAATGTACTAAAGCACAAAAAGGAAAACATAGTTGGGTGAGCGTGTCTATTTTTATTCCCGCGAACATTAGTGGGAATTTGGCGCAGCATTTTGCTTCAAAAAAGAACTGTTAATAATAAATATACAAGTGTTCAATATATTATAAGTTATGTGCGTCTGACGATCTACAAACACTTAATCAAATTGCCAGAAACACTGAGCAGCAGAGAAAGTAACTAGCAAAGTTAATGAATTAACGGGAATCAGCACTGCTATGTGTCTAAGCACCTCATGTCTTCTTGAAAAACATTTTAAACGTATTAGCGTTTATGCATGATCCATACGCTTGCTGAATGACGCAATGTAAATTTTTGGTGGCATTTCACCTGACTCTTTGCTTGCACGTTTTGGTAGTTTCGGTTCCATAGGCCACATCATTCCATGTTCACGCATAAACTGGATGAATGGTGCCGGATCAGTAGCCTGTGGTCTATCCAGGCACATGTACAGCGCCCGCGAAGCCTTCAGTTCGTAATCGTGCGAGATTCCTTTGTCCGCCCGAGGAACTTCTTCTATATGGTGCATGAAGTCCTCCACTTTTATACTGTACATTCTTAGCGCCTTTTCCTCGTCAGTGTCGAAAGCCGCCTTGGTGTGATTAGCGCAGAAATACAGAAAATTAGTGCCATTTTTAGCACATAATTGCTAGAAAAACACGGTAAACCTTCTTTTTATGAATTGTTAAAATGACACCATCATTTAGTTGGGTCTTTTATTATATTTAGGGCACGAAACGGTGAACTTTGATAATATGCACGTCGCAGCAGTCAGTAAACAAGAAAGAAAGTTTAAGTGACAATTTGACGTGTGTCACAAAGATATAGTGAAGCATAAGTTATTAGAGAGAATCCTGCCATGTCAGCCTTTAGATAGGACACGGCAAGGAAAAGCGGCAGAGGGTTTGACGCCGTGCCAGGGCCTGCATAATAGTGCACGAGGGCCGCATGTGACTGACCCCTGAGCTGGAGCATTTTAACGTAACGTGTGATAAGCGGCTGTATAAGGGCCATAAAATTCCTCGCGGTAAGACGGGTAAGAACATACAAGTAATAAAATCATGACCATGCCGTGAAAGGTGTGTGTGTGTGAATGGATGACAAAAGTTGGTGATAATAAAAGACGATGGTGGATATGTATAGCATTAGCACAAGTGCCTCACTCGTTCATACCCTTGCGTCCAAGGGCCGTGAGGCAAGTGCTTTCTTGTGTAGCCACCGCAGCAAAAACCTCTCTGGAGAGGTCGTGCTACGGAATGCCGGTATTATTATGAAAACTATGAATTTCTATTAGAAACGCTAACAATGATTTGTGACTAAAAAGCGGTTCCCTATCGACGAACATTGCAGGGTGTAAAGGTATATGTTGTCGGTAGGGTAATGGAAAATGTTGTTTTCTGAGAGTTTCTAAGTGTTTGCACTGGATTAACAACATGTGAAGGACTGTTATTGCTTCACCACATCTGTCACACAATGGTGGATCGTCACCAGACAAAGATAAGTGTTGTCGCGTATGTGTGTCCTATCCTGAGTCTCGTTAGTATAACCTCTGTATGACGCGATTTTGATACGGGCAGCCATTGACCAAGGTGTGGCTTAATAACGTGTAGTTGTTTTGTGTGTGTGTATCCCACTTGGTCTGCCAGTATACCCTGAGGTTTCGTTTGAGAGACGGCTTAAGATCAAGGGCCGGGATATATATGGATGTAGGGGCAGTGCTTTTGTGGACGGATGTAGCGAGCTGATCCGCCCTCACGTTGCCTTGAATCTCACGGTGTCCTGGCACCCAGCACACTACAACATGTTGTTTGAGTGTGTAGAGTGTGCACAAAATGGAGTAAAGGGAGACAAGGACTGGGTTTTTGTGTTTTTAAGAGTCTGCAGAGCCGTTACCACACTGAGGGAGTCCGTATAAATTACTGCTTTTTGTATTTGTAATTGCTTGATGTGTTTAGCCGCCACAAGTATCGCATAAGCTTCCGCTGTGAAGATACTTGTGCCTGGATGTAGAGGGCCAGCATCCGAAAAAGATGGGCCGGCAGCAGCGTAGGACACAGAGGAGTTAGACTTGGAGGCACCTGTAAAGAACTCAGGACGTGTGTATTTGTGTTGAAGTTCCAGGAAGTATGTTCGGATATGGGAATAGGCGCATGTTTTGTAACTTCTAGAAAAGACACATCGCAGTCTATAGTCTGCCATTGCCACGGTGGTGAGTATGCTACAGGAGCCAATAACTGTGTTCAAGTGAGACTCCAGTTTCCTCAGCTAGACTCTTCAGGCGAACTGAGAAGGAATGCCTCATCGAAGGCCTGTTTTGAAACAGAATTGAGCTCGACAAATCATTAATAGTAGAGTATGAGGGGTGCTTCTTGTCTGCTTTCACCTTAAGGAAATAAACAAAGGACATGTAAGTTCTCTGCAGATGAAGCGACCACTCATTCGACTCAACATAAAGGCTTTCTACGGGCTGGTGCGAAAAGCACCCGTAGAAAGGCGGATGCCCAAATGGTGCACGGGGTCCAGCATCTTCAAAGCACTTTGAGTAGCAGACTGATAAACAACGGCCCCATAATCTAAGCGGCTGCAAATGAGGCTTCTATATAGGTTCATGAGACATTGCCTGTCACTACCCCACCTATTACGTGACAACACTTTTAAAACATTCATGGCTTTTAAACATTTTGTTTTTAGATACTTCATGTGCGGTACGAAGGTCAACTTGTTGTCCAAGATTAATCCTAAGAATTTATGCTCCGTATTAACAGACAGACGTTGACCGTTCAGTTCAATGTCGGGTTCTGAGTGCATGCCTCTCTTTTGGGAGAACAAGACACATGTGCTTTTTGTGGATTCAGTCGGAATCCGTTTTCCTCTGCCCATTTGGAGACCTTGTTTAAACCTAACTGAACCTGCCGCTCACACATTGCCAGATTGCAAGATCTAAAGCCAAGCTGGACGTCATCGACATATGTACAATAAAACATATTGCGAGGGATGTACAAGCGCAAGGAATTCCTTTTGATGAGAAAAAGTGTGCAGCTAAGTACACCACCTTGTGGCAGGCCTGTTTCCTGGACAAATGTTTGGGAAAGAACCGTGCCCACTCGGACACGGAATGTCCGGTTTGACAGGTAACTTTCGATTATGTAAACATTCTTCCGCGCACGCCAAGGTGGGACAGGTCTCTTAGAATTCCAAAACGCCATATTGTATCATAAGCCTTTGGATATCGAGAATACAGAGAGCAAATATTGTTTACGGACGAAGGCGTGCCTGATCTGTGCCTCGATACGAACAAGGTGGTCTGTGCCTGGATCGTACTTTCTCGAAACCGCACTGAATGGGTCGAGTAAAGTGTTTGTTTTCAAGGAAGTGTACAGTCTGCAGTATATCATTTTTTCGAAGACTTTGCAAAAACAACTTTGTAAGGTGCAATAGCCTATAAGTGAAGGTAAAGAAAGATGATTGCCCCTTCTTTCAAAATGGAATAATATAGCCTCTTCCAGGAGATAGAGATAGTGCAGAAAACCAGATAGCATTGTGACAACAAAGAAGGGCTTTCGTGTTCGATGGTAGGTTTTTAACATTTCATAGAACCACAAAGTCAGAACCTGGGGCAGAAGTACTGCAGGAGTTTAGAGAAGTTCGCAGATCAGCTAGACTGAAATCATCTTGGTTATATGCCTCGTATCTAGTGCATTTTTGTTCGAGTTTCTGCTTTTCTATTCTTGTTCTGTATTTTTGTAAAGTGTCAGTATAGTGGGATGAGCTTGACACCTCTTCGAAGTGTGCACCGAGGAAGTTTGCCTGATCTTCCAAGGTATCACCCTGAGTGTTTACGAGTGGAAGTGTGTGTACTTGTTTTCCTGCTATCCTACCGACCATGTTCCAGACTTTAGCCTCCTGTGTGTATGAATTGATCCCTGACAAAAACTTCAGCCAGCTTTCTCTTCTGGCCTGCCGACGCGTTCTCCTGCCTTGAGACTTTATTTTCTTGAAGGTGTCAAGCTTTTCGGCTGTCAGTGAGTTCCCAAGCAGCCCACAAGCTCTGTTTTGCTGTTTGCGCGCGTTTCGGCATTCAGAGTTCCACCATGGCACACGCCGTTTTCCAGGGTGTCCATTTGTTTGGGGGATGCATTTTGTTGCAGCATCAATCAAAAACGCTGCGAAGTAGTTGACAGCAACATCAATGACCAAAGTACATATGGCATTCCAACCTAGACGAGCGATGGTATAAAACTGTTCCCAGTCGGCTCTATTTGTGAGCCACTTGGGAACACGTGGTTGACACTCAGCTACTGTAGTTGTGCTCAAAACTACGGGAAAGTGGTCACTTCTGTACAGATTACTGACGACTTTCTACGGGAGTAGAGGCACAAGAGATGGCGATACTATGCTTAGGTCTATGGAGGAGTAGGTGTTATTAGCGAGATTATAATAGGTTGGTTCTTTTCGATTTAGGAGACACGCGCTCGACGAGACAAGGAACTGTTCGATCAGTCGACCTCGCGCGTCATACCGAGAGTCACCCCATAGCCTGCTATGCGCATTAAAGTCTCCAAGGAGAACATAAGGCTCCGGAAGTTCATCAATTAGAGAGTGTAAATCACGTTTTGCAGCTGATAGCTAGAAGGAATGTAAATAGTGCAGATTGTGATCAGTTTATCAAAATAACTGCTCGAACAGCCACTGCCGCAAGGGATGTTTGGAGTTGCAAGTGTGTTCATGCAATTCCTTGATTCACTATGATGGTAACACCTCCGAATGATGTCATGGCATCAACACGGTCCTTTCGGAAAATAACGTACTTACGAAGAAAATTTGTGTGTTTTGAATTAAGGTGTGTTTCTTGTACACACAGCACTTTTGGTGAGTGTTCGTGTAAGAGTTCTTGGATGTCGTCAAGGTTTCTGAGAAGGCCCCTGACGTTCCATTGTATAATTTGAGTGTTCATGGTGAATGTAAAATAGTGCTGTGTGTACGAAAAGCGAGTGGCTGTTTAGACAGGGAGTTTGAGTTCACTTAACAGGGCCGTCACCAGGCCTGTTATCTGCTTTTTTGTTTTCTTGGCGCGCTCCAAGGAGCCACGCCGCTCTTTCGGCACCAAGGGTACCGACGTATCCATTGCCTCCTCGGAGGCACTGGATGCCCGCACGTGCGGGCTGTTAGTTCGAATTTCGGGCCTCGCCTGGTGAGGTGAGGCCTTGAGACCCAAGGACTTTGGAGTCTCCGGTCTCTGTTTGGGAGTAAGTGGTGTAGCCTGGGCTACAGCCGCCTTAGGGCAGGTGCCACAACCACCGGCTCGGTATGCGCGGGCTGAAGGAGTGGCGAGGGCTGGTGCGGCAGTGCCCCCTGACGCGCCGCATCAGCGTATATAGGTCCATAGAATGGAGCGACTCTTCGCGTGCTTCCTTAAATGTAATGTTCTCCTTCACCTTCAACGTAATTATTTCTTTTTCTTTTTTCCAGTATGCGCAGGAGCGTGAATATGCGGCATGGTTTCCTTCGCAGTTTACAAAGTGTGGCGGTTGTTTGCAGTTCTCAGACACGTGGCCTAGGATTCCACATTGTGCACAAGTCTGGCGAGCATGACAGGTTTTAGAGCCACGGCCATACCTCTGGCATTGGAAGCAACGACGAGGGTTTTGTATGTACGGCCTGATAGATGTCTTCGTGTGCGTACCCAGTGCGTACCCGCTTTATGCCGGTACGATCAGACAGTAGGGGAATGCTCTATGCATGCCTGTCTTATTTTTGTTCAGCAGCGTTGGCGGCCACCCACCACGGAGCCCAACGAGGGGACGCTACAAGTTTGCGGATGCTGAAACCTGCAGACGCCAGCCGTACAACGCCACTATAACCCAATGCGCCTAGACCAAGGTGGGCTATTTGCACAGGGTTAACCCTAGCCGCCAGGAAGTGTGGAAGTAAACGGAAGAGAGTAGAAGACAGGACAGATAAATAGTAAGAGATAAAGACGAAGATGTAGGGAGAGAGAGATAGGAAAAGGCGACTGCCGATTTACCCTGGGTGGGTCAGCCAGGGGTGCCGTCTACGTGAAGCTGGGGCCAAAGGGGTGTGTTGCCGCCACTGGGGGGCCTTAAAGGTCCAATCACCCAGCATTGGCTCAACCCATAGGATCCCCTTTTCCCCGGACACGGCAAAGCCACGCACGGCTAGGCGTGGGAGGGAGTCAAGACTCCCCTATTAGCTCAGCTCCGTGGTGTCGCTACACACCAAACGCCTACTCGCGCAGGCGCCCCTGGGGTGCCGGGCGGCACAAATTCCGGGAGCAAAAGAACACAAAGCTTTCGGCCGCATGCCGCAAAGTGAATTGCTTCTGTTAGCTCCTCTCAGTACACTCCTAAAATGCTTAACCAATCATATGCAAATTAATACTTGACGTTAAAAGCATGTGACAATCGCAGTGGTCAATGACTTTTCAAATACTGAATAACTACAACAATTTTTTCTAGGTCCCGTAACAATTACTCACTTTTATATGCAGTATGTATTCACTCTACTTGGCACCTGTAAGTAATGTACTAAATCAGAAAAGGAAAGCATAGTTGTGTGGGCGTGTCTATTTTTATTCCCGCAAACATTATTGAGAATTTGCGCAGCATTTTGCTTCGAAAAAGAACTGTTAATAATAAATATACAAGTGTTCAATATGTTATTAATTATGTGCGTCTGACGATCTACAAACACTTAATTAGTATAGCCACAGTCACTGAGCAGCAGAGAAAGTAACTAGCAAAGTTAACAAATTAACGGGAATCAGCAGTGCTATGGTCTAAGCATTTAGTGTCTCTTGAAAAACACTTTAAACGTATTAGCGTTTATGCATCATCCATACGCTTGCTTATTGACGCAATGTAAGTTTTAGGTGACACCTCACCTGACTCTTTGCTTGCACGTTTGGGTAGTTTCGGTTCCATAGGCCACATCATTCCATGTTCACGCATAAACTGGACAAATGGTGCCGGATCCGTAGCCTGTGGTCTATCCAGGCACATGTACAGCGCCCGCGAAGCCTTCAGTTCGTAATCGTTCGAGATGCCTGTGTTCGTCCGAGGAACTTCTTCTATTTGGTGCATGAAGTCCTCCACCTTTATACTGTACATTCTTAGCACCTTTTCTTCGTCAACGTCGAAAGCCGCCTTGGTGTTATTAGTGCAGAAATACAGAAAATTAGTGCCATGTTTAGCAGATAAATGCTAGAAAAAAACATGGTAAGCCTTTTTTCATGAATTGTTAAAGTGACATCATCGTTTAGTTGAGTCTTTTATTATATTTAGGGCACGAAACGGTGAACTTTGATAATATGCACGTCGCAGCAGTCAGTAAACATGAATGAAAGTTTGGGTGAAAATTTGACGTGTGTCACAAAGATATAGTGAAGCATAAGTTATTAGAGAGAATCCTGCCATGTCAGCCTTTAGATAGGACACGGCAAGGAAAAGCGGCAGAGGGTTTGACGCCGTGCCAGGGCCTGCATAATAGTGCACGAGGGCCGCATGTGACTGACCCCTGAGCTGGAGCATTTTAACGTAACGTGCACATAATTTAAGGACACGGTTGTTTTTGCATTGTTCGCCCATCTAAACGCGGCCACCATGGCCGGCGATGCAACCTGCGCTAGTTAGCTTAGTAGCTGCGTAACCTTAGCCGGCGTAGTACCGTTGCGGTTAATGAGTATAACAATGTCAGTATTTTAACTTGGGTGCTTCAGGAGACATGCTCCATAATTACAGCAGCGTAGTAGCTCAGATGTGAAGCATCTGTCTCTGTGTGTGCTGTGAGGGTGGCGTGGGGGAACGTTCAATAAATAAAAAAACTCTAACAATGGCAAAACAAGTTTATCTTTCTATTATGTATTATTTTCCTCTCTTCTTTGTTGTACGAGTCTTCACACTCCCCCCTCCCTCTTTTCTTGTGAATGGAAGTGGGCTGTCACTTTATGCAATATACCAATGGGAGATAGTAATGATATATGAATTAATGCGAACCATGAAATGATTGACAGCAAAACAAGTGCACTTTGCTTACATGTTAGCACTGTTTTTTTTCGGGAGTCCTAACTTGGCATGGCCTTCACATTGCCACGGCCACTGACATCGCGTTAGATCACACAAACGGAATCGCTACATAGAATGCGTTGCCATAGAATTCTCGCCACATGTGAATCGCACGTGGTGAAAGCTATGTGCTTCGAGTTGATAGAAAGTGCCTAAAGTGGTTAAAGTATTTTGAAGATACGTTACAAGTGTTGACGCAAGCATAACGAAGCTGGCGCCAAGTCGTGCAGAGTCTGAACCAGCAAAGCTGGATGATTCTGAAGTCTTCTTACCTTGCTACTAGGCTATTTCAAGGTTGTTTCTAGGTGTTCCGAACAAATTGTTAACAATTAGGTGTTATATTGGCTCCCACTATGATAGCATTTCTGTAACTTCTGGACGAATGCTTAACGATAGAGAGCGCACTCCGTCAACAATACTTACCCAAAGCTACCCCTGCGTAGAAAACACGTAGCTAATGCTTTGTAATTAGCGGAAAAGTTTCATGATAGCTGCGAAAAGATTTATTACGGCATGCGTAGCACCTCTAGAAGTAGATACTTCTAGCATTTATTTATAAAATAGTTTCGTAACGATGCACCCGAAGAAATTCGGGCATCTTTGACTCTAAAGCCGAGACTGACTGCCGTCGCCGAACTACGAACGATTTTCGTTATAGATATTACGTGGCGATTTGCGCCTTGAAAAACTGTCGTTAACACGTTCCTAATTGTAAATTATGTAGTGCTTCAAGAATGCCACGAGCTTTTGTGCACCTACGTTTCCACAGACGTAATGGTAGAAGTAGGAACACGGGTCTACCGAGAGGTTGAGCCTCGCCAGCAGGGAACTCCCGAACAGGATGCAATCTTTGGTCGTGCAGACATGTTCCTCACTAGCGTGTCGCGATGCCAGTTGCCGAGTAATGAAAACAGTCATGGCCACCACCACGAGAATACAGAGGAATATAGCGCTAGACAGCGTCGCCCTCGAGGCCTCCTGTTTTCCTAGCTCGAGAACCGATGGCGAAGACGAACGGCGCCGCACGGGAAGGACCTAAAAAGAGAACAGGTGAAAACAGCCTCTTCAAGACAACTTCGAAAAGTTAGGCAGATCGCCCAATCAAGCGAGAAGTGTAACTGATAATAATGTCTTTCTTTTAAATGCGAAGCATTTCTTAGCGAACTTCGGCGCTATGAGCGTACCTATCTATCTGTCTATTTATCTATCTATCTGTCTATCTATCTATCTATCTATCTATCCATCTATCTATCCATCTATCTATCTATCTATCTATCTATCCATCTATCTAGCGGCCGACGACCTTTAGCTCTCCTGGCCGTTTCAATACGGTATCAATACCAAATTTCGTATGACATAACATGACTGTAGGACGACCATATTTGACTAGCCATAACACGAAAATCATGATTGTATGTCATGATTTTCATGATCTACATTTCATGGTCCTGCTGCTCTTGCGATGGTTTCGTTTTTATAACATGTTGAAAAACTGGTATGCTATGAAATGACTGCATGGCGAACGCAAGTGACAGACCCAGACATGAAAATCATGACTCGCGTGTCATGTAACAACAATATTACATGCCACTGTCATGATGCGCTCACGGCCGTTTTGCTAGCGTCACATATGCCAAATTTGATGTTACGGGGCGTAAATGGAAGACGAAGGTATGTGACTGAAGCGAACATGATAATCATGAGTTGCCTGTCATCTGAGAACGTGAAAACGTGCCACAGTCAAGGCGCCAATACAATTCGACGTGACCTGGTGCGCGTGCGCGCCAGCGTTCTTTTTGTGCGTCACGCCGACGTTGCCAGGCCAAAAGCAAGTTTTGCCATATACTCGCAGGCACGCGCCGCACTACGTTCCTTTGATGCATGCGCGTTTCAGCGCGTCCGCGTCCCTACGTCACGGAATGAGGGAGACGCATTGTTGTCTGGGTAACGCGTCGGCGTGAAATCCAGCATGTCGCATTTCGCACTGGTTGCCGTTGGGCCGCGCCGACGGACGCTGGTCGCGTCGGTCACGCCTGACGTCAGACTATAGAATGGTCGAGATTTAGTGGCGAAGCTTCTTGAAGCGGCACTCGTTCGTCCCTCGTCGTAGTGCGTAATATGTCTTACACTTTCTCCTGCAAGGTGGTGCCAGTGGGAGATTTCTCCTGTGCGTTGTTGAACAATAAAATTCGCAGCGTGCGTGTTACTGAAAGCTGAATTCTCCTGTCTCTCATTCCCCATTAGCAGCCATTGGTATGTACATTGAGCACTATCTGACAAGAAAGGGTTGCTACGTTATTGTCGCTGGGTTTAGCGAGCGTTGGGCCGCAGTGCCATGAATAAGGTGAACTAGTATATACCAAGAACTCGAGGTGGTTAAAGGTAGAAAGTAAGGAAAAAGACACACAGGCAGATGCATGGACGGAAGCACGGACGGCTGCATGGACGGATGGACGCATGAACGGACGCATGGATGGACGTGCGGGCGCACGAACAGACGCAGGCAAGAACGGACGGAAGCAAGAACGAATGGACGGACGGATGCTTCACCCCACTCTCCATCAATCATGCCGTGGATATGATGTCCTTTTTTTTCTTTTTCTAACATGGCGGCCCTGCGGCCAGCGTGCGCGCGCTTCATCGTTACGTTGGAGTATATTGCGCTCTTTATGATGCGCTCGTGGCCGTTTCGCTAGCTCCTCATATATCAAGTTTGGTGGTACATGACGTCAATGGACGACGAAGGCATATGACTAGTGCAAACATGATAACCCTGACGCGCGTGCCATGTAAGAACAACATATCACGCTCATATTGTGCTCGCGCCCATTTCGCAAGCTCCACATATACTAAATTTTGAATCACGTGACGTCAATAGATGACGAAAGTAAACGACACATTCAAACATGATAATCATAACACGGAAGTCGTGTACGGCAGAATTTATCTCCACCTCGGAACGTTGTGGCTGATTTAAACTAGCATATCAACCTTTCTCATTCATGCTTCACTAATCGATTCGCACTGGACGTGGGATCTGCCAGGTTTTTCTAACCATAATCAAATTCTTATCGATGGCTCGCTAGCTTTTAGCGCTATTAATATGGACGGCTCACTGCTCTCCATAGCTCAGTACGAAGTACTTGAGATTGTTAAACACATTTTCCTGAACACACAACCGTTTTTCTGAGGCCACTACAAGATTGTTTATGGCTCTCCCATAATAGAGTGTTTGTAGCATTCTAATTGTTCACATTTATTCTAAACACATTGTTTGGGACAGCTTCCTTGCCTCCCCTAGTGGAATATGAAGTACTCTGAATCATTAACTACTTTTTTAAGCATCTCGCATTTGTTTGGACAGCTCAACTTGACAAACGACAAAGTATTACGCCATTTCCCGATAAGGGAACCATGTGCATGTGCCAAGCAGAACTGCGCTAAACGTTTACACTGGCGGCAGCGTTGACCTGGCGTGCATCGCGGCGTTGCGTAGGAAGAAATCTAGAGAGGCACAATCACGCAATGATAGACTAGTGTTTCCTACTGGACCATGTCAGTGGCTACTAATAAACAATGAGAGACGAAGACACCGATTGGACAGAGACCCGTAGTCCGCTTTTAGTAACGAGCACGCTGTGATTTTTATTGTTCAACAACGCACAGGAGAAATCTCCTACCAGCACTACCTAGAAGTGGAAAATCCAGGAGCGGCGAGTGAACAGGCTTTCCAGCGCGACTACCTGTTTTTTTTCAATTGAGAAACTCGCTAGCAGACGCTGCCTTCATCGACATTGCGTGACGAGAGGCGCGAGGAGCGTAAGAGAGGAGGAGTAGACGCGCATGTGCAATGGGGATGTAAACGCTGCGGGAAGGAATGCCTAGAGGAGAGAAAGGAAGAGTGAGCGGGGATTAGCAGACGCTGCCTGATTGGTGAGGTGACAGAGGGAGTGGCCGTAGGAGAGGAAAGCGAAGGGGAGGGGGCGCGCATGCTGTCGCAGAGAGGGTGGGCACGCCGCACACCAGATTGAGCTCGACCATAAGACACTTCGCATAAACGCTTCCCATGACGTCATCTTTCCGAAGTGAATGATGAGAGCGGGGGAAGCTCCCAGGCTCAGTGCTAAAACCATGATCGTTCGCCCACACAAGACACCGAAGTCTACAACACTGCTTCGACGTGACGCCTCGCCTTCGCATGCATTGTCCCAAGGGGCTACAGTGAGAGGCGAAAGTGATGATTGCTTTTCACTTTGGTAACTCTCCTTTCTGATTTATTTTAGGGGCGAAGCTCATAAGCCGTTGGTTTCTCCATGCATATCTATGAGTGGTTCGCAACCACCTATTGTATGACTAGCTCAGCTGGTGAAGCTAGTGTTAGTGACAGGCTCACGAACGGACGGGCGGACGGATGTTACAGGCAGACAGACAGATAGACAGAACAGCTGCATTGGCGGACGGATGCATAGACGAATGCATGAGTGGACGCCATGGACGGATGGGCACATGGAATGGACGCAGGGATGGACGCACCAATGGTTGGACGGACAAAATCAAGATCGAACAGACGGACGAAGCACGGACGGACGGACAGACACACGCACGGACAGAACACGGATGCACGGATGGTCCAATGGACGCTTCTCCCCACTTATCATCATTCACTCAGTGGATATGCTGTGATTTTTAGGGACAAGTTCCTTAGGCCAGGGGTCTTGCGTCTCCTTTATGTAGTAGCCACTTCTCGGTTGAGTCTTGTAAAGTCCGTTGATGGCGGTACTTGTATATAATCATATATATGAAAGATGAGAAATGGTGGGATACTTGGAGTGATCACTAGATGGACAGACGATAGATATACAGACAGACGCATGGCCGAGGGGGTGGACGTACAGACAGACAGACAGACGGTTGGACGACGGATGGCGGACGGACGGATGGACCAATGATGGCCACACGGTGGACGCACTGGCGTCGCATGACAGACCATGGACGAAACGAAGGCAAGGACGACGATGGCCACATGAATGGATGGCACACGGACGGAGTGACAGACGCTTCGGCCCCACTCATCATTATTCCCCTGTGGATATGCTGTGACTTTTTCAGCCTGGCGTTGACGTTAGCGTTGCCGCGAGAAGAATGGCGGAGTGCGCGCGGATCTAGCGGAGCACCGTGGTGTTTCAAATCCCCTAAGACCAGATTCTGGAGAAAAAAAAAGAGAGCGCGGGAATTGAATGTGGTCTCATATCAAGTTCTCTTGGCATTAAAGCGTAGGCTACAATTCAAATCACGTGCATCTACCCCCAGGAATGTAGTTCTACAATAGCGCCCGTATTTCCAACGGGAAATATAGAAGTTCCACCCATGTTTTCTACGTACAGCTATTTGAGACTGAACGCAACTCGCACCAGTAGAATATTTGTACTTCTTCTAATTTATTGTTGGGACTTCGCGTTTTTGAAACGCCCGAGAAAGTCTCACCTTTTCACAGGACACGAGAAAGAGGCCAATGCCAACACCACTTTATTTAAGTATCATGAATCAACTTGCCCAGATATCAACCCTTCTCAACCTCTTCAGATTTCGCGCTAAATGTCGGAATGTATCGTGACAGCGCAAGTTATGTTCGGGGCAAACAAGCGATGGCTCGTTAGTAGAAGGCGTCTGATGAAAAGGGAAGATTATGAAAAGCTGCTGCTCAGGACGGGTCATTAAGCCGTCATCCCTAGCATGCGCCTTTGTCGCCGAACTCCGGAAGCTTTTGTTCATCCCTCCTTTCGCTGGTGAGTCGCCCACGCGGCGGAAGCGTTCTCACAGAGAGCCAGACTGAGAAAAAAGTTGTCCCCGTCACAATACCCATCCCAACAGGTTAATGATGTGGATGTGTGCTGTCACAGTAATTCTGAACAGGCGGCGGCACCTTATGTGTACCAACTCGAGACAGCTGATTGACTGTCTAGCGAGGCCTGTTGATTCCGTACGTGACACTACATTTAGGCTGTACCTTGAATAAATGTATGTTTGCTTCTGTAGCCGATTTGCTGCGGGATAAGGGCAGCAAAGTGTGAGAACGCAGAGGCGGAGACACGTCTCTGAGAAAAGGTAAGTAGTTTGCTTCCTTGGCGGAGCATCAAAAAGCGGTTTATCCCGCAAGTCGACCTTTGGTGAGGCGGGTTATATTTAAAACGAAGAAATGAAGTGCTGGCGAGCTTGGTGCTCGAGAAGGAGATCACGAGGAGTGGACAGATGTCATGCTTGGCACTGACTCCGATTTATTTTTACATCGAGAATTGGGTGTCTGTGCATTGGCAGGTGACTCCTGCGTGGATTCAGCCTGGATATTATATGGCGTGGTCGGTTTAGTGGTTGCCCCGGCCTTCGTAATTTAGTACCAGTGTGTGAATAAACTGGCAAGCTTGCCAGGAACTAAACAGCCAGACCCGTCCAGTTCTTCAACGTACCGTCGTGGTTATAGAAACCATCGTGATCACCCCTATCAGCCAGCTTTAACCAGGCAGATTATCTAAAGCACTGACCTTTGATAACAAGCTTTTGTTCTTCAGAATGTGTTGTAAATTGTGAACCCCACTGCGCCATCTCACATTCTCTTGGTCCTCCGGTTTCATCTGTCCCACTGAAAAAGAGTTCCTTTCAAGTTGAGTTGTATCGTTTCTTGAGCTATACATATAGTGAGATAATGGAAATTCACCATAGCCACAACTGTTTTTTTTTTCACTTGGTCACGTAAGTCACTTTTCTGACCCACCAAATTAAAAGAAAAAGATTGGCCGCGTATCTTCGTGTTTTTACGCAAAGTACGTCAAAAGACGGTAGTCTTCTGTCTGGGGGTGCTGTGTGAGATATGGTGCCATCTGGCAGTAACGGTAAAAGACAAAAGTTTTTTTTAGAGCCACAAGTAGGTGGCAGCACAAAGGCGTTTTTGGTAAGAGTGACTGTCTGTGCTACCCTTAGGTTTCATAGTAGCACATCTGTTTTTTAATGCCGCTATCAACCATGCACTGCAGAGAAGCTGGTGCACAGGCCGCACCACCCGAGGCGTACGCCATCCACTTGTAATTTATCAAGTGATCATCGTGCGCTCTGCAGCTCGTTAGCTAAACTGGTGCTTTTATTTGCTTTAGATGCATCTCCTGAAGATTCGACAGCAAATTACTTGTGTGCATACGTCACTACTTTCCGAAAAAGATACTGCAATAAACAGTGCCTTTTTAGCAAGCTAGCGAAGCTCGTACGAAGCTCGTGTTGTGTGGTTCCTCGCTTCGTCCTTTGTGTTTTCTCTGCGCTCCTAGTTCGTTGAACGAAGAAAAAGATTTGATATCGTAAGCTCCGCTTTTAGTTAGTGCTTGTAGAGGAAATGTGTATGGACTCCATATATGTGGTCGGAGCCGTGTATGATTTTTCGTCTTATTGCTTTACTTTAGGCCCACAGCGAGGACAAAAGCTTCCAGCAAAGGAGACAGGATTGTTTGAAGACACAAGGCCAGATGCCGTTTGGATGCTGTTTTCAAAAAAATCTTACTTGGAAAGCTTGATTTGTCCCTCGTTGCTCGCCTTTGCTTTTCTTCTAGCCTAATATGCAGGCTTTTGGGCATAGGGGGAGGGCGGTGTAATGTGATTGAATGCCCTACTTTTTCGGGCAATCCTTACAGCTTGTAAGGTTTTTAAGCAGTCATTGTACAGATTTGTTCGCAGTAACTAAACTTGCTGTAGGAAATTATATTACGGAGAAACGCAATGCTTAGATATGAGAAACAGGCTAGCTGAGCTATTCGGTTTAGAAAGAACTTCGCGAGCTACCCGGTTGTTTTATCTGCCTTCCTTGTCGTTACAAGTTCCATCATATAAACAGCACGGTTTCGAGCCTTGCACTAAGAAGCCTTTGATCTATTTGCAGTGCTAAGGTGAATGCGCTTCATGAATAGCGCACAGACATTGAAGTCCATTCATAGTGACATCACGGTTCTCCCCCTCGCAAATATAGGCTCCCTAAATAACCTCACTCCGCCAATGCGGTGGGTCTATCCAAGTGGGAGAAACGAACTGTTTTAACAGTATTTTATACAAACTCGTGTCACGAACGTCTTTCCTCTTCTACCAAACCGCGGCTAACTTCAGAAAACAACCCTTCAGCCTTAGGCACTTGCTATATATATTATTACCCTCTTGAAACCCACGCTGCCGTCAATGTAAATGAGCTACCACTCAGAACCAACATGGCGGCCCGTCAAGTATGAGGGCCATTTTAGCCAGTTGTAAGCAACCATGATCGGAGTTCTCACCACCCTAAAACACGGAGACGCGCGCACATGAAGGCTCACTAGCGTCTGTCGGCGCGGCCCGACGTCAAACGGCGTGATATGCGACATCCAGCATTTCGCACCGATGCCATACAGTAACATTGCTCTCTGCCGATGTGTTACCCCGACAACACTGTGTCTCCCTCATTTCGTGACGGAGGGACGCCGGACGCGCTGAATCGCGCATGCGTCAAAGCAACGCAGCGCGCTGTGCGCCTGCGAGTATATGGCAGGACCGGCGTCTGACGTGGCAACGCCGGCGGGACGCGTCGAAATGAACACCGGCGAACACGCACACCGCGTCATGTCAAAATGTATTCGCGCCTTGACTGCTGCATGTAGTCATGTTCTCACATGACACGCACCTGATGATAAGTATGTTTGCATCAGTCACATACCCTCGTCATTCATCGGCGTCATGTAATACCGAGTTTGGTACATGGGAAGCTAGTGAAACGGCCGTGAGTGCATCATGAGCGTAGCATGTAGTCAAGCTGTTACATGACACGCATCACGTGTTTATCATGTTTGCACCAGTATCATACCTTCGTCAGCAATTAACGTGGCGCAATACCGAATTCGGTATAGGTGAAGCTAGCGAAACTGCCACCAGCGCATCATGAGCGTGGCATGTAGTCATGTTTCCATGACACGCATCTTATGATTATCATATCTGTACCAGTAACATACCTTCGCCGTCAATTCACATACCGTAATACCAAATTTGGTGTATGTGACGCTAGCGAAACGGCCACGAGCGCGTCACGAGCGTGGCATGTAATCATGTTGTTACATGACACGCATGTCATGATTTTCATGTTATGGTCTATCGCTTGTTTTTGCCATGTAATCATGTCATACCATACCAATTTTGCAACATACCATGTGAAAGAAACTACCGCAAGAGCTGCAGGACCATGAAATGTAAATCATGACATCCATGACATACATGTCAGGATTTTGATGTTCGACTAGTCAAATATGTTCTTCATACAGTCATGTTATGCCATACCAAGTTTGGTATTGTACCATTATCGGAACGGCTAGGAGAGCTAAAGTCGTAGTGGCTAGATAATAGATAGATAGATAGATAGATAGATAGATAGATAGAGATAGATAGATAGATAGATAGATAGATAGATAGATGATAGATAGATAGATAGATAGATAGAGATAGATAGATAGATAGATAGATAGATAGATAGATAGATAGAGAGATAGATAGATAGGATAGATAGATAGATAGATAGATAGATAGATAGATAGATAGATAGATAGATAGATAGATAGATAGATACGCTCAAAGTCGCCGAAGTTCGCCAAGAAATGCTTCACCTTTGAAAACGATGGACTTAGGGTTGCAAGGGAGAAAAAGAGAAGGACGAGGGATCGCGGCGTGGCATGTGAGGGGGTTCTTGGATCTACGCCGCAATAAACGACGTCGAGACGCCCTGCTCTTCATCTCCAGGCGTATTAGTTCTTTGAACCCGGTTTTCCACAAAAGAAGTCTTCGGATTTTACATGCGGCTCTCGCCGACGCGCGCGTCCAGTGTTTAGGCGGCGTCTATACGACGTCTCACTCATATCCCGGATCCACGGGGCTTCCGATGAGTAGTCGCCGACGCCTGGGGCCTCTGGGAGGATTGCGTCGAGGTCTGTATGCACCCCGCCAAGAGAGCACTGCTTTACGTTTACGGCTCCCGAAGGCGCGGTCTCCGTCTATGAAATCATCGAGTGTCTCGAAGAGACGACCGGTAGCGACGGGGTGCTGTTCCTACATCACCTCGACAATTTGAATTTTTCGGTTTCAATGAGGACAGCAAAACAAGCCACCAAGCTCATGGTGAATGAAGGTTTCGTCCTTCAAAAGAAAAATGGAAAGCACATCGAAACGTGCCCCGCGTATCTCACGCACAAAGTATGCACGAAACCTACTTTCAGGTATGGGTGCACGCGAATAAGCGTCTCATTTGTTACTTCACTGAGTCTGAGAAGGGCGCACTTTTCGCGAACGGAGACTGCAATGATTGCATTGACCTTTGTGTTCCCGGCAACTACAGCTTAATTGTTCCACGTAAAGCCCGAGGCCAGCCAAGGCGTACGATCCTCCCCTCCTCGCCACAGCGAGATCAGGACGCGCAAGGAAGCCTCGCTCCCCTTCTCTAAGCCGGGCAAAGTACGCGTAGGAGATTAGTGCGGGTGCCGCTGTGCGATGTGCTGACGTGCGCTCATTGCGCCATTTTCTGGTATTGCCAAAAGCACAGCAGCGGTATGTGGTAGATATAATAGCTTGCCATTTGAATATTAACTAACGTTCTCCGTGGTGGCTGGTACTCCGTCTGGAGTACCGGACTGGTACTCCGTCTTAGAGAACTGTTGGACCTCACCCCTTTTTTGTTTGTATAACACGATGTGAAGAACTCTTCATGTGAGGAACTCACGCTGTGTTAGCCATTTAGTGTTTATGAGTAACGCTTGAGCGCTTACTTTGGCGATTTGATTGTACTTTTGTTCGCGTGATTTTGTCTTTATTGCGCAAGTATTTATTAAATACCATGAAAAAAAATTCTCCATGGTGGCTCAGTGGTTAAAGCCTTACCTTCACGACGCAGCGGTCCCACGTTCGATTCCATGCGCCGGAAGGCGTTTTTTTTTGTTTTTTTTTTCTTGTGTTTTCATATATAGATACGTATACTTATACGATGCATGACATCGGCGTCAACGTCGACGCTGCGGCAAAGTTCAGCCTGGAGTGTCCATATAAATAAAACGTTTAGGTGGAAGTCATCGGCCCACCAAGTGTGTTCATGAGTGTGTTACAGTGGCGTAACAAATCTTTCACGAGTGGGGGGGGGGGGGCAAGCCTACTTCACTCGTCAGCCGGAATATATATATATATATATATATATATATATATATATATATATATATAGAAATATATATATATATATATATATATATATATATATATATATATATATATATATATTTGTAACGCGCACTGAAAGAGCCAGGAAGAAGAAGAAGAGATCGGACGCTCTCGAGGGATGGTGATTCTGCAGTGACGGTAGAGCACTGTCATTTTTTCAGTGTAAATAACCCATCACATCCGTAACAGCTTCGGTGGAGCGGTGCTGGGTGACTTGCCATCCTGGCCCCCGCTGCAGAAGTTCTTCGAAGAAGCAGACGCTTAGCTGGCCTACCCCCGGACAACATCAGCATGAACAACGACACAGCAATCCCATTGTCGTACTACGCAGCTGCATCCACCAGTTCCACCGACACGGCACAAGGTGGCCGTCAACCTCGACAACCAGACTACTGGGCACCTGAGCCACGAATTTTCTCAGGTAAAACTGATGAAGACGTGGACGCTTGGCTAAAACACTTCGACAGAGTGAGCCGCTACTACGAATGGGGCGCACCGGCGAAGCTCGTGAACGTAGTATTCTTCCTTGCCGGGACAGCCTTGCTTTGGTTTGAGAACCATGAACATGTCCTCCCCACTTGGAACATATTTGTTAAGGAACTGAAAGCTTGCTTTGGGGACACGAGTTTCATGAAAAAGAAAGCTGAGCAAACGCTGTCACGTAGGGCTCAGTTGCCCGGCGAGACGTGCACAACCTACTTTGAAGAAGTATTTGGGCTTTGCGGGATTGTCAACGCAAATATGTTTGACGAAGACAAAGTCGGTCATTTGTTAAAGGCATCGCCGAGGACGTGTACAATTTTTTGATAACGAAAGAAAACTTGAACACTCTTTCGATTTTCAGGCAGCAGTGTCGCGCATTCGAGGCGTTGAAGACCCGGAAAATTCTACCCAAGTTCGGGCGCTTGGACAATGTTCCCACTGTCGCAAGTATGGACGTCACCACTTGCGAAGACATTCCCTTCCTCGTACGTCGGGTAGTTCGAGAATAGCTCGTACGACTTCAAGCAGGTGACGTTCACCACCAATGCTCGTTCGCCACGTGCCCCGAACCGCCTCCCTACTGGATGCGAGAGCACCACGTCGAAAACCGACCACGCACAGAAACTGTAGATTTGACCCTACGGCTTCCGTTTTCCCCGACGGGTTGTGGCCATTACCAGATGTCATCATCTCGACGTGCCGCTGCGGACCTCCGACCGTCGTCAACCAGGCCTCTACCAGAAGAGTACTATGCGCCATCACAAAATGTTCCTGCGGAGCACGACCCGTCTCCGCGTACTTCTGCCACCTCTGCTCCAGCTAATGTAAGCCTACAAGTCCCTGTTTGCTACACATGTGGTTTCCCAGGGCATATTCGCGCTTCTGTCCCAGACGGCCGCCTGCACCGCCACGTTTTTTGACGTATTCGGCTCGTACGTACGAAAAGCCTGTGCCGCCACGTTTTTCGACGCACCCGCCTCGTATGCACGAAACCTGGACCTCTCACCCGGCCGACCACCGTCCCAGACAGCAATGGCCTAACGAATTTCGCAGCAACTCCCCCGCCTCCGAGCGAAGCCTGACGCCGCCTCCAACACGGTCCCGCCGGTCGCCGGCTCCGCGTCGTCGGTCACCTTCCCCGCATGAGCTGGGAAACTAACTGGTGCGACCGATGAAGGTGCGGTCACGGGACGGTCAGTTTCGCCAATTCCTCCTTCTGCTGTGATGTTGACGAACAAAGTGCGCGTGTGTATAGACGGTGTAGATACTCTTGCTCTCGTAGACACTCGTGCTGCTATTTCGGTTATGAGCCTTCGTTTCAAACATCGTTTCTTGGGTCACAAAGTTATGTTCGCGTGGAATCGTAAAGAAACTTTTCGTGGAGTTGGAGGCGAAGCGTTATGCCCTGTTGGTATTTGTTCAGTTGTACTCACGATTGGTGGAAAAACTTTCCGAGTTGAATTCACTGTACTGGCTCGCGCAACTCATGACGTAATTTTAGGGATAGACCTCCTTCATGAATGCAGCGCTACGCTTGACTGTGGAACTGGAGAGATTCTTCTACAAAGTACGTTGCCCGCTGAAATAATTGACAATTTTCCGACTCTGCCCATCGATGCTCTTTCGTTGTCTGAAGATGTGACGATCTCTGTGTCTGTACCCGTGTGTGACGACGATCTCTGTGTGTGACGATCTCAATGTGTACCCGTATGCTCTTCTCATGTCCGCTCAGGACCCTGCACTGGACTTGTGGAGCCTGATCATGCAAACGCCATCAAGACGAATGTGCTGGTCCCACGGTCTGTCCTTACAGCCATCGACGGACATGCTTGCTTGTGGGCGCTCAACGCAGCCTCAGAGCCTGTTGTTCAACCAGCCGGATTCAAACTGGGAACGTTCGAGGAGCAGGCCACAATTGACGTCAGAATGGTCTCAGAGTGTCCATCCATCAGTCAGACTGCGCCCAACTACTCAGCCGAGATTAAACGTATGATCAATAAGTCGTTGCCTTCTTCCGAGCAGAATGTCCTTGAGGAGGTACTCACACGCTACGCGGCAGTCTTTGATTTCGCTCAAAACAAGCGTTGTTCCATGTTGCCCGAATCCCGTATGCACCACCGCATCAACACGAGAGATGCTACACCGATACGCCAGAAACCCTATCGCGTATCCCCGTCAGAGAGGCAAGTGATCGCTGATCAGGTCAACGGCATACTACAAAAAGGCGTTATTCAAGAGTCAAGCAGTCCCTGGGCAGCTCCTGTTATATCGGTAAAAAAGAAAGACAACTCTTGGCGATTTTGTGTAGACTACCGCCGTCTCAACGCCGTCACAAAGAAAGACGTGTATCCGCTACCACACATCGATGATGCGGTTGATTGTCTGCACTCGGCCGCATACTTTTCGTCCGTCGACCTAAAGTCTGGATACTGGCAAATACCAATGCATCCGTCTGACAAAGAGAAGACTGCTTTTGTCACGCCTGATGGGTTATTTGAATTCAACGTTATGCCGTTCGGCTTATGCAATGCTCCAGCTACCTTCGAGCGATTTATGGACTCCATCCTTCGCGGTCTCAAATGGGAGATATGTATGTGTTATCTCGATGATGTAATTATTTTTGGCAAGACATTCCACGAGCACAACTATTGGCTTAGCGTTGTTCTAGATGGCGTCAAACAAGCTGGTCTCGTTTCAAACGCAAATAAGTGTCATTTTGGTGAGCGTCAAGCCCTTGTGCTTGGATATCTAGTCGACAGGGACGGTATACGACCAGACCCGCACAAAATCAGTGCTGTCCGAGACTTCAAGAAACCGACGTCTGTGAAGGATCTCCGTAGCTTCGTGGGCCTGTGTTCTTATTTTCGTCGGTTTATCAAAGACTTCGCCCAGCTTGCTCATCCCATGACAGAGTTGCTCCGCAAAAAGGCCCCATTCCGATGGACCGTTGAGTGTGAGGCTGCTTTCGAGCAGCTGAAGTATTTGCTTACTTCCGGGCCCCTCTTGCGTCATTTCGATCAGGAGGCACTCACGGAACTGCATAGAGATGCTAGTGGTATCGTGTTGGTGCCGTGCTAGTTCAATATCACGACAGCCGCCAGCACGTCGTGGCGTATACAAGTCGTACTTTCACTAAGGCGGAGAGGAATTATACGGTCACCGAACTGGAATGTCTTGCAGTTGTTTCCGCCGTCCAAAAGTTCAGACCTTATTTGTACGGCCGGCAGTTCGAGATCGTCACAGATCATCATTCGCTTTGTTGGCTTGTCGGACTACGTGACCCAGCTGGTCGGTTGGCTCGCTGGGCCTTACGGCTTGAAGAATATAATTAGTCTTTGACCTACAAGAGCGGTCGATGTCACGCAGATGCCGACTGCTTATCTCGTCTTCCATCTCCGACTGTGGATGCGGATGATGATTGATTTCGACAACTATTTGGCCGCCATCTCAACCAACTTCCCAAACTTGGACGTCTTCCGTCACGAGCTACAGCGTGACCCTTCACTGAAACCAATGATTGATGTGGCTCGTAGCTCCAACGCGCCACGCCATTCGTGATTCATGACGCCCTACTATATCACAAGAATTACTCCAGCCATGGATCCACACTACTCCTCGCCGTGCCAGAATGCCTGCGTCTTGCGGTATTCCAAGCCATGCACGATGACATCACGTCTGGGCACCTTGGATTTGCCCGAACGCTTCACCGTATCCGACAACGTTTTTACTGGCCTCGACTCTGGAAGACCACCAAGCACTACGTCGCAAGTTTTGATGTCTGCCAACGCCCCAAACAACCTACCACGCCATCGGCCGGCCCACTGCAGCAGGTTAAGCCACCGACATCACCATTCGAAAAAGTCGGAATAGACTTACTGGGCCCTTTCCCCAAGTATACCAACGGCCGCCACTGGATTATTGTGTGCGTAGATTACCTGACGCGGTATACTGAAACGATGGCGGTTGCTTCAGCCACATCATCTGATGTGTCATGGTTTCTTCTACACTCGATCATACTTCGTCACGGGGCCCCTCATGTGGTGATAAGTGATCGCGGCCGACAGTTTACCGCTGACGTTGTCGAAGAGTTGCTATGGCTTTGTGGGTGTCAGTATCACCATTCCACGCCATACCATCCTCAGACCAACGGCCTCACTGAGCGCACCATCGTACCATCATTACATGCTTTCAATGTACGTCGTAGCAGATCACAAGAACTGCGATGCCGTATTACCTTTTGTTACATACGCGTTTAATACCGCGAAACACGAAGTCACGGGTTATACGCCTTTCTTTCTTCTCTATGCTCGTCATCCCCTAAGTTTCCTTGACACCATACTTCCTTTTCCGACGAACGAAAACGCCAGTGGTCGCGCAGACTTTGTGTCGCGCCGAAGAAGCTCGTCGACTTGCTCGGCTCCGAACTCTTTCCACCCACCGCTCGCGCGAAAGACCGTTACGACCCAAAACACCCGCCCGTGACTTTCGCTACAGGTGATTTGGTCTGGCTTTGGACGCCTGTTCGAAAGAAGGGACTTTGCCAGAAAATTCTTTCTAAGTACTCAGGACCATTCGTCATTACTCAGTGTCTAAGTGACATCACTTACGCTGTTGCTAAAGTGACAGCTCAGAACCGGCGTTCGTGCAAGACGCAAATTGTGCACATTGCCCGTTTGAAGCCCTACAACAACCGATCGCTTCTACTCGCTCGGTGAGCTTCGTCTGGCCGGAGGGAAATGTAACGCGGACTGAAAGAGCGAGGAAGAAGAAGAGATCGGACGCTCTCGAGGGATGGTGATTCGGCAGTGACGGTAGAGCGCTGACATTTTTTTCAGTGTAATAAACCCATCACATCCGTAACAGTTATATATATATAGTGCGTGAGCGCAGTCACCGTATCTTCTTCATCAATTGGGCGTGTCATCATCTTTTGTATAATTTCCTCATCTGGAAATATCATCATCAGTGGGTGCCAGCTTGAGCTCGCCTCGAATAAAGCTCTTCCTCATAAGTGGTGGAGGTGCTTCTCGATCCCCAAGTCCTCTCGCACGTTACCACTGGAGCTCCGCTCGGGTCGTTGTCTACTACCACCTGCCATGGCAGTGCAAAACAATCCTGGTCCATCCAACACCACCAGCCCGTGCAGCTTCCGCCGCCGACCCTGGCTATCCACAGCCACCAGCGTGATCCGCCAGTATTCTCGGGTCTCTAAAGGGATGACGTTGAAGAATGGCTACACACCTACGACCTCGTCAGCGAGTTGAACGGATGGGATACTCTACACAAGTTGCGTACGGTCCCTTTTGCCTAACTGGTGTTGCCAAAACCTGGTTTTAGAACCACCTCTAAGATCTTGCCGACTGGGACACATTCACACAGCAGCTCCGTCAGATTTTCGGTTCCCCCAGTGTTCGCATCGATGCAGCAAACAAAGAAGGTTGCTGAACGCATTCAGCTAGCGGGTGAATCATACACCTCGTACATTGAGGATGTTCTTTGCCTTGTACCAGCGTGTAAATTCAGCTATGCCTCAAAGCGAACAAATACGCCATATTATCAAGGCATAAATACCATCGCATTCAACGCCCTTGCGTCGGAAAACCCTACCACGACTCAAGATGTCGTCACCATTTTCCAGAGGCTAGAAGAACTTCAGTCTCTTCGTCTTTGCCATGATGCCTCGGACATTCGTCTTCCTGCGGCCCTCGACATCCGTGCCCTGGTCCACGACAATGTTCGTGAGAAGCTTCATGGGCGCTGCTCTTCCTGCGCTCCACTGTATACTTTAGCCGCAGCTCCAACCAACTTGCGGGACATGCGCTCACAATATTATATATATATATATATATATATATATATATATATAGTGTTGTGTGTGGGTGTGTGTGTGTGTGTGTGTGTGTGTGTGTGTGTGTGTGTGTGTGTGTGTGTGGTGTGTGTGGTGTGTGTGTGTGTGTGTGTGTGTGTGTGTGTGACGTAAGAAGGCAGGGATGGTTAGTAGAAGCAAGAAGGAAAAAGCAGAACGGAATAAACATGGGGTATGAGCCAGGCCACGTCTCCCAGTCATCATAGCATCACACGAGTCGACAGGATGGAGACCTGCCTGCCCCTTCATCAGTCACTCATCATCAACGCAGTTCCCCAGATGACACCCTGACCATACATTGACTACCGAATCATCGCCTAGAAAGACAACGACCAGCATTATGACAGAACCATCGGCTGACCTCGACATCCCTAAGTACACCGGATCAGCGGACGACGGACCCGTACAGGACTGGTTCAACCTGTTCGAGGTCTTCGCCGTCGCTGCATCCTGGTCGGAACGGGAGATGATCATCAACTTCACTGACTACATCTCCGGTGAGGCATTTAAGTTTTACCTCACCCACATCTTTGAAAATGACGAGTCTTGGCAAAAGATAAAAGAAGAAATGATCACTCGTTTTAGCGACTATGACCAAGACCTACTCATTGCCAACCATCTAGAGACAACTTCACACTATCGTCAATTTCCTAAGCAGTTCTCAACCATTCAAAAGCCCAGCGCGCATCGACAACTGCCTCAAGACGAAGTGGCACATGAGTTTACTTTCAGAATACCATGCGCGTTTGGGGAAAAACCTAACCATCAAGCGTGCCTCCCTTCTGCACGAAAGCCGGCCTTTCGAAAGGCCTCACTTGAACCTATGACGCGAGACGTTGCCCACCGACCTGATGCTCCTAATTCTTCATCTCGTATACGCGGTCCACCACGCGGTTTTCCATCATGCGGTTTTTCAAGCGCTCCTATCGCTCACCATTCGCCTCATAAGGTCGCCGCGACCTCGGTAGACGACCTAACGCTTCACGAAAATACCCTGCCAAGCCATGCTACTTCCGGACATGTTCATTCATCACAGTGCGGTGCACACACACTGGACAGTCGAAGCAAAGCAGAGGGCACAGACGCATGGAACGTCGCAAGCTACCAGGTGCAAGAAGCACTCGCAGTGAACTACGAAGAAGCCCCTGAAGAGCTTCGTGTCGTTTCTGCGGCACCACAGACTTTCCAAAATGGGCAGTTAAAACCTCGTTATGCCACGTCGCCTGTGGTATCCCGATACAGTGCTTACGCTCCAAGAACCGAAAAAATGCAGAAGTAATACATACATCAAACCTCACACGCAGCTGTCTGCCAGAAGCGTTCATACTGGACCACCTTACCGAAGCTTTTGAAGAGCATGCTAGCAATGATGGCGCATTACCAACTATGCCCGATAAGCAAGACACCATTTCACCATGCATCAGCTGTCTACAGGACGCATCAAACCTCGAAGGAAATGAATGCCCAATTCCAGAAGGGGCGCCACTACAGCCATCTCCTGAGCAGCACCAGCAAATCAAGCAAAGCCAAATACATAAACTCGGGAGACAACCAAAGAGACTGCAACGAGGGCATCCAAGAACGCAAAATTCAACGGACGTGCACTCACCAATTGAAGAACATCGGAAAATAAGATCTCTAAACCGAAGACCAATTCAACACGCCAGGCACTTTCGCAGAAAGAAAATCACCAAAAAACACTCCCTGCACCTGCTATTACACCGACTGCACCACCACAAAAAAGCCGAGAAAGACGCAAAAGCACTGCTTGCGCACCGCAAGCACTCAGGCACTTCGTCACAATCTGTCAAAAAGCTCGAAAGCAAGAAGCACCGGGATTGCACCATTCACGACGAAAATACAACCCCGACGACATCCGAACTGCCGATGCAACAATGCGTTCCAACCTTGCTCAGTCCCCAGAACCGTTCAAGGAGTATTGTTAGTGTTCATGTGTAGCCCACTCTGTCCGGAACGCAACAGTCAAGCTCGTCCACCAGAGTCGTCATAAAAATCGCCGGACAGCTCCCTCGGCCTTGAACATATAGTGAGATGTGAAACTCTGCTGGGACGTGAAACTGTGAATTGGCCATTATTTTGTTTATTCTCTGCAATTTGTTGTAGCTTGTAACCGGTGCTATCTTTCGGGGGGAGGGGGATTCAACCTGTCACGTAAGAAGGCAGGGATGGTTAGTAAAAGCGAGAAGAAGCAGAATGGAATAAACATGGGGTATGAGCCAGGCCACGTCTCCCAGTCATCATAGCGACATATATATATAATATATAAAAATATATATATATATATATATATATATTATATACTATATATATTATATATATATATATATATATATATATATATATATATATATTTATATATATATATAGATATATATAATATCTATATATATATAATATATATATATATATATATATAATAATGAGATATAACAGACAGTAATGTCAAGGAATGTACAGGGGAAGTTATTAACATTAATGGAATGTAAATAAGAAGAAAGAAAAGTGGATGAAAAAATTACCAACTGCTTACAGTTGGTAATTTTTTCATCCACTTTTCTTTCTTCTTATTTACATTCCATTAATGTTAATACTTCCCCTGTACATTCCTTGGCATTACGTCTGTTATATCTCATTATTATTTGTGTTAAAAACACGGGAAAACGAGCCCTTAGGTATACACTTCTTCCCTTATATATATATATATATATATATATATTATATTATATATATATATATATCGCTATGATGACTGGGAGACATATATATATATATATATATATATATATATATATATATAATGACGCTATAATGACTGGGAGACGTGGCCTGCTCGGCTCATACCTATGTTTATTCCGTTCTGCTTCTTCCTTCTCTGCTTCTACTAACCATCCCTGCCTTCTTGCCTTCTTACGTCATATATATATATATATATATATATATATATATATTGAACGAACTTGCAGATAGCACATTTGAAAAATAAATGGTATTTACTAACGTTTCGGCCGTGGCACGGCCTTCGCCAGAGTAAGTAGGTATGATACAATGCAGCCGCTTTTATAGGCTCACGTGATGAACTCTCGGTACAGCAGCTAGGACAATCAAAGTGAACAATGGTAATCTGTCAGCAACCTTGTGTTGACATGACTGACATGCGACGGGTGCATGAATATACAAGTTTCAATTTCCTTGCGCATCTACACGTGGGGCACTGTATGGTTGGCAGGACATGTAAAGAGCTCTGAAGTAAAGAAACCACGGTTGACTAATATACATTTTAATATACACTAAATATTTTACTAATCTAAGAAGTCGTTGTTGTTATAGTGCGAGGCAGGTGAGCTTTCCTACGTTTTCATTTGATACCTGAACGAATGGTGTTAAATTTGTGGATCAGGAAGGATTGCCTCGCTTCCCTATCGTGATTGGTCTTGAAACCGGACTGAATAATAGTGGCTCTAATTTGTCGATACCGTGCCAGGCATACTGGCGTGCTTCGACAGAGGTAGATTAGGGAGGCTTATGGCATGTGCACGGTGATTATTAAAACGAATTCTGAAGCTTGTCTCTGTTTGACCTATGTACTGAGCTCCGCATGTTGAACACTCGAGAAGATAGATGACGTTGATACTATCACACGTGTAGTTCCCATTTATTTTAAAGAAAAACTGGACGATGTACTTAAAACTGTTTTATATGTCGTCATTTGCGTGCACACTTTGCAACGTGGTTTGTTGCAGGGATGACAGCCTTCATGATGTGAACACATGGTTTTAGATGAGGTTAGTAAATCACGAAGGTTCCGTGATCGTCGGTAGACCACGCGTGGTTGTTCTGTAAAGATTCCTTTGAGCCGCTCGGTCTGTATTAAAATGTTGAAATGTTTCTTTAGATATGGTTCACATTTGGAGCTGAAGCCGCATGTGTCAAAATTAGATTAGTCTGCGAACAATCTTTGGGTCTTTTGTTAGTACTCAGCAGGTCTGAACGGTCGAGCTCTTCTGCACGTTTGATGGCGTCTGTGATTATGCTGGCCGGATAGCTCTGTTTTTCGAGCGCGCTCCGAAGTTGTTCGCAGTGGCGGGAAAATTCGCTGCTATCAGAGCATATTCTTTTAAAACAGACTGCTTGGCTGTAGGGAATACTAGTGTTATTATGTTTCACGTGACTACTACTAAAGTGAAGATATTGCTGCCTATCCGTGGGTTTTCTGTAAAGATTAGTTATCAGTTTCCTGTTACGTATAGTGACCATCACTCAAGGAAGCTTATGTTCACAGGTGAATACGAGTGCGAAAAAGAAATCACTGGATGAGCGTTGTTAAGATAATCTTATGAAAGAAAGAAGTTGCGATTCACTATGGTGCCAGATTAGGAAAATGTCGTCGTTGAACCGCTTATAGTAAAATGGCTTATATTCACAATTTGCAAGAAATTTGTTTCAAGGAGCCCATAAATATGTTTGCGTAGTTAGGTCCGATTCTTGTGCCCATAGATGTACCGCTAACTTGAACATAATGTGTCCCATCAAATTCGAAATTGTTAAGTTCGAGAATGAGCTTAAGCAACGTAGCTAACGTAGATGCGGAAACGGTTTGTCGGCGTCGCAATCGTTGTACGCGCAGATAACTGCCTCGATGCCATCTGAGTGAGGGATATTAGTGTATAGTGACGTGACATCTAACGTAACGAGACACAAATTTTGAGGAACCTGTAGGTCAACAATATCTGATAGAAAGTGATTGGTATCTTTAATGTAAGAAGAAAATCTGGACGGAATGGTGTTGATGAGGCTATCTACATAACGGGAAAGGTTCTCAGTCACTGTTCCAATTCCAGAAATTATCGGTCTACCGGGATTATCTCTCTTATGAATTTTGGGAAAACGTAAACCTGCCAGCTACTGGGCTCACCGATATTAGGGATTTCAGAGTGCCATAGCTTATTTCTTTTTCATTAAAGGTGCAGTTAAACTATCACGAACAATAACTTTGAACTCGTTTGTTGGGTCATGATCTTGCCGCTTGTAATATGATGCATCACTGAGCTGCCTATGGCCTTCGCTGATACAGTAGCTTCTGTCCATTACAACAATGGCGCCTCCTTTATCTGCAGGTTTTATAATTATGTCATTACGACTAGCGAGGGATTCAATTGCTTGTTGCTCTCTGTCAGTAAGGCTGCGGTGCAATGGTGTACGTTCTTTATATGCCTGCATGACATCGCGCTGTAGAGCTCTGATATAAAGGTCTAGACATTTGTCTCTTTCGGAAGGAGGTGTCCAATGCTTGTAAGATGGCAATGATGAGCTATCAGTATTGTGAGCCGAGGACCGATCATAAAAGTACTCACGGAGGCGCATGTTACGTTCGAAATTGTGAAGATCCTTTACCAACTGAAATTCACTATAGCCGGCAAAATTCACTATAGCCGGCTGTTGCACGGCAAAAATTAAGTCCTCGAGACAACACACTACGTTCCTCAATTGATAGATCGTAACATGACAAATTTATATGTTATCCTGTCCAGAATATTTACTTTCTAAATCGGGCTGGCTCATTTCAGCTGTAGTTAGAATGCTTCCTCGTCGGAAGCATTCCTTTTTCTCAAGTTGTCACGCGCGACCTTTGACTTTTAGCAACCAGCTCGGCTAACTTCCGTGACTGATATAATTCGAGAGTTTTTAATTCTTCAGTCGTAAACTGAGAGGATTGCACAAGCTATTTTTCCTGATTCCGCAGACCTTTTTGTGATGATTCATAATGGCTAATAAGTATGCTGGTTAGTTCAACAGACGCCCGATTTAAGGTGTTGTTCCACCTTGACAGGTTTGTCTTTGACATCTCTGATGTGGCCGGCTGCAGTTTAGTTGCAAACCTTTAGGAGCACTTGTTGCCGCGACATACATTCTAAGCATAGAAATCTGCAATTCACAACGAGTCCGTTTTTCTATAACCTTCCTGGTCCTTAAAAAGTTCATTGAGCCAACAGACAAGTGCTCTCACCCAGCTGGCGTTGTGTTAGTGAGTTCGTTCCTCTCGTGGTTGTGCCCTTGTGTCATATACATATATATATATATATATATATATAAGAAGAAAAATCAAAGTGGCAATGTTGGCGAAATTTCACTATGCCGTTACATAGCCTCGTAACAATGTCATTCACCCGTAGAGACATAATTAATTATTGTTGTGATGGAAAACTACACCTTACTTGCTCGTTTCCCCAGCGTGCAGCCAAGAGTGACCACTGTCGAAAGTGGGGAGCTCAGCTCCAAATATTTTCTCAGAGGGGGGGGGGAGGGGGGCTCTCGCTTTTCTTGCCGCTCCAGCTGGTACGCCTATAAGAGTGTACAGGCTGCGCCATAGGTTGCCGATGACGCGGCGTTCTCGGCTTTGCAGCCTTTCGGCAAAGTACGTAGTATAACATACGTTACTCTGCAACGACGTCAGTCTACATTTATCGGTACACGAGTGGTGAAGATGGAAATGGCCAAGCCCGCACCGAACTTCATTTCAATCCACGGACGCCGCTTCATGTAGGAGTACCATGGCACGCGTCGCGTCTGTGCGCGTTGCCATAATGAAGGCCACATTGACAAAAAGGTGTTGCACAGGCCACATCATAGATGCAGCGCGTACGGACACGCTGTGGATTAGTACACTGAAGCCTGCAGAAGGTGGGGAGTGATTCCCGACCAAAGAGTGTTTTAAGCACAAATCATACGCAGTCGCGCTCAGAAGGCGTCGTCATCGAGAGTACAAGATTTCCAACGCTGGAAGAATCTACTTCAAGCTCCTAAACTGGGTCAAGCAATCTAGAACCTATAAATATACTGCGTCAGCAAAGAAAAACCTCCAAGCGTTTTTCCGAGGGTGAACATGGTTAAGTGCGAATACACGGGGTGATGCTATGAGGGGTATTTATTAATTCGCACTAATATATTTATTAATCACACTATGGTGCCTTTATGGTGTAATGATTCCTGGAATCGCAATTTGATCACACGGGGAATTTACGTTAACTCACTGGCGAAGGCCAACGGATTTTAACTTTACTCCCCTCACGACCCGCTCTCGACGGGAGACTGAGAGAGAAGGCGGGCGCGAGAGAGAGGGGTGCGCGCGCAGCTGCAGCGAGCGAAGAGAGCGAGGAGCGAGCGAAGGGGGGGGTATAAGGCGCGTTACTTACACCGATATCAGCGTCGCGTCCGTGGCTATTCGGTAGAGCGGCGCGCTGCGGCCCCCAAGTCCTCTTTCTTTTAAAGAAGAGAGAAGACTGCGGACGCCGCCGACGGCGGTGGATGGTTTGGGGTCGCTTATAAAGTGTATTCACACTTAAAACGACACGAGCCAAGACACCAGATCACTGCGAAGAAGAGAGCCTGACAGAAGATTCGTAGACGCACATTCGGAAA